>JAVFBZ010027147.1:15202-29102 GCA_032466195.1 Katharina tunicata
ATTATTGTATCAAAGTCGTACTGTCCAGACCCTAACGTTAATACATTCAACTATAATACTGCAGGAGTCCACAATTTATTCCACCTCACACATCCAGTTTAAACCTTTCACATGTTCCTAAGTGACTTGGCATGTGGGTCAACAGCAGGGAGTCTAAAAATAATATAAATATTTTTAGACTCCCTGGTCAACAGATAAGGATATCAACGGCCAGGATGTATCGTCTAATCAAAATATTAACAACATTATACGAGTTCTAATATCATAACATAACAAAAGTCATTGGCCTACTATGCTGGATTTAAATGTCATATCTCTTAACTTAAAAACCAATCAAATTGCCTGAAATTGACCTCATTTTATAGCAAAAACCAATCAAATTGTCTGAAATTGACCTCATTTGATAGTCAAACCAATCAGATGTCTCAAATGTTTCAAGGCCTTAGACAAGTGGTGTGACCTTCTACAAAAACTACCTGAATTCAGGAAAACAAACAAATTATTCAAGGATTCTTTTTTTGAAAAATATAATGAAACTTCTGGTTAATACTTGTCTTAATAAAGAGCTTTTAATTCATGACAAATGTGTGAAATTCTCTGAATCTCTGACAGATGCGTGAACCTGGAGCTAAAGTTCGTCAGTTTGTTTAAGCCATAAAAAGAACCCTGCAGCTGAGAATACCATTAGCTCCAAAATTTAGATGTCAGGAAAAAAAGTGTATGAAAATTGAAGGATAAATGCTGAAGATTCCCCGAAAATATATGCGTGTTGAAACTGAACAGCTTATTTTATAAAATTTTTTGAACAGTAAAAAAATAGTTTTTTTTTTAAATACAGACAGAATAGATACATTAGTATAAATCTTCTGAAGATGCATCCTCTTATACATGTACTTTGACAAATATCTTTTGAATTATAACTTAAGTAATCTCACATTGAACATAATCTATGTTAAATAAGACGTGAACTAGATCTTTCTAGTCTTTTAACATGAATAATAAAAATAACTGGTTAAAAGAAATGCAGCATACTATAAAGAGTCCAGCATGCAACTTATTACACCTCACCCATCCAGTTTAAAAGAATACCTTTCACTAGTTCCTAAATGACTTGGCATGTGGGTGAACAGATAAGAATATCGATAAACAGATAAGAATATCGATGAACAGATAACAATATATATATAGTTTTATCAAAATATTATACTCTGAATAAAGTTTAAAATTCAAAATTATTCGCCATGTATGTCTATTTTTGTCGTGGAATTCGACCCAGGAGAAAGAACTCTCTGTTTGGTTTCATGTTGCTAAGGAAAGCCAAGCGATTAGACATTGCAAAAAATGCAGCAACAGCCCCGATGTCCCACGCATCATCTCTATCGAGACCGTGTTTCTCCAACTGTTTAAATTTTTCCTCGCTAATGATATCACAATTTCCAACATCTGTCGCAAAGTCTAGAATAGCTCTCTGTCGATCATCCAAGTTGGCAGTGCGCCAGTTTGCAGCAACCTGTGGACAGAGATAATTCAGATAAATAATAGCGAAAAATCAGAGTAATTAATTTATTCAGCTGGGCTGAGTTGTTTAAAAAATAAACCAGGCTGAACCAAACAGCTTATCAAAGCAACTATATTGTGACGTGCCGTTATACAACGATGGTTTGAACTTAGTACACTATTGAACAACCGGCCCTTGACGGCTATATATGGATTAGCCAGAAGATTATTTTATTGTGATATTATATTTTGCGACTGTACCTATCCTCAATTGTTTGCTTGTGATATTAAGAGTGGCAATATTTAAATAAATGAATTGGCTGTTATTTGTCTGATCAGCTAAATATGGGTTTTTTCTGTTTTTTTAAATTTGAAAAATTCACTCTCAGTCTTTTTAAATATCATTTAATTAGAAAACTTACCTGTTCAACTGAATATGGGTTTCGGCTTATTTTGTAAATTAAAACAATTCACTCTTTTTGAATCTCATTCAAGTAAACTTACCTGATCAGCTAAATATGGGTTTTTGGAGTAAATTCTGAAAAGGGCTCCATGAGCAATAATACAGTAGAGACACTTATTCTGAGCACTGGTGGCAACAACTATCATCTCCTTATCCGCCTTCGTTATATTACCTGAAATCAAACCAAATTAAATCAAGATATTATTGTTTTGCAAAGTCTTAGGTAATTAATTTTATATACGTTTATAAATGTAGACTTAGAGCTTTTAAACCCGGAATTGTTATATACCCAAGATATTAATAATTCCATTCAACAACATTTCCATAACACGATAGTAATTTTATGAACAAAGATATTTATGATTTAATCAACAATATATTACTAAGTTTCTAATTCAGAGAATTGTAAAAATGAGATGGAAATTATTTTATGAAAGAGAAGTTAATAATTTTTTTCCACACAACAGATTAATAATTTCATAAATATGATCATTTAAAATGTTTACTAACTAGATCTTGCGACCACACTCGAACACATGCCTCCTTCGCTAAAATGATTTGCTTAGGGTAGAGGAAACCACCCTAAATGACCAAAGCAACACAAAAGACAAAACAGGACATTTGGAGGATAAAAACAGGGGGCCACAGCAAATGAGCTCCATGATGCCCCTAATTAGCTCAGAGAACACCAGGGCACAATCAGATCACCCACCCCTAAAACAAGCCATAATCAATAAGCCTACATGTGGACAGTTGGAAGTCAACCCTCTACTATATAAAATCACAGGAACAAAATTGAGACTAGGTCGAAGGGAATTTTTGTGAACTTTAAATCAAATTTTCATATTAATCTTATTTTCATACTGGATAACGTATTTGTTCACAAGAATTGTTGCCCTCGTTTTTAGAAAACTCTCACCAAAGTATACACCTACCCCTATCTGACATGACCACATCGTAATAGTTGAAGAAAGCTCTAAACTCATCTGGTCTGTGAGACATTGCCTGGAAAACATTGGGTAGGAATCCACTCTGGAAATAGATTGACAAAATGACATGGGGGGGGGAGTTCAAATCTTTAAGGGTGTACCCGGAGGTCAAAGTTTCAAGGGTGTACTGGAGGTCAAAGTTTCAAGGGTGTACCCAGAGGTCAAAGTTTCAAGGATTTACTCTGAGGTCAAAGTTTCAAGGATGTACTCTGAGGTCAAAGTTCCAAGGATGTACTCTGAGGTCAAAGTTCCAAGGGTGTACCCGGACTTCAAAGTTTCAAGGATTTACTCTGAGGTCAAAGTTTCAAGGATGTACTCTGAGGTCAAAGGTTCAAGGATGTACTCTAAGGTCAAAGTTCCAAGGGTGTACCCGGAGTTAAAAGTTTCAAAGATGTACTCTGAGGTCAAAGTTTCCAGGGTGTACCTAGATGTCAAAGTTTCAAGGGTGATCCAGAGGTCAAAGTTTAAAGGGTGTACCAGGAGGTCAAAGTTTCAAAGGTGTAATAGAAGGGCACAAGACATACAGAGCCTATTGGGCTGGTACACAAGATATGGGCTCACTGGCACACCTAAATAGAAACATCAGACATATATAACCAATGATGTATCATATTGTATCATATAATTTTTAAACCAAACCCAAGTGTATTAAACAAAAGATATATAATAAATACTTAATACACAGATGCTTTACACTATGTACAGATTATTTGATGGTTTTCTAATTTACTGGTGTATAAATAATGAATCAATAATTATC
This sequence comes from Katharina tunicata, assembly GCA_032466195.1. Classification (NCBI taxonomy): domain Eukaryota; kingdom Metazoa; phylum Mollusca; class Polyplacophora; order Chitonida; family Mopaliidae; genus Katharina; species Katharina tunicata. Next base: position 18,912 of record JAVFBZ010027147.1, read on the forward strand.
TTTGTTTTGTTTACAAATATCACAACATACAATGTCAAGAGTATCAGTCAAGTTTTAGTAGCCACACCTTTCAGTTGTACATCATTATTTTTTTTTCAATGAAAGTCATTGTTTCCATACTAATTAATTAAACGATTATCGTTTTTTTCATTCCTCACTTCCATTATGATTTTCTATAAAATCAATATATGACACTTTATGTTAGTTATGAAAAATATTTGATAAATTATCACGTTTTATTTTATATCGTGTTCTTGTAAATTTGGATCTAAATTTACTTTTGGTCCAGGCCTGGAACTTAGTGAAGTAGCCTATGTCTTCAGCTAGCATTCATCATGTCAGTAGTACAGTTAGTACCATATGAAGGAACATTAGTTTTCCCCTCAAAACACTTCATTGTGTGTGTGTGTGTCGGTACAGGCCTATATGTGTCTTAAATTCACTGTGTTTAGTGTTAACTGTTGGAATACACTGCTATCATATTTCAACATTTAACACCTAACAATCAATCAACTAATTAGTCATATTCGGTCTCTTATGAAGTGATAATTTAAAAGTAATAAATATTTAAGAACCTTTTCTTCTACTTCTTTCATCTGCCCTTGAATGTCATCAGGGAGGGTCTCTCTGGGAGGTATCGGATACCGACTAATCTCTGAATTATTCAAACACGCATATGATGAATGGATAGACCTTGACCCAATGATATTTAGCTGCAATTAACAGATAGCAATTCATTAATTAAATCAAGTTAAACTTAAACAAATTTTTTAATATTTTTGTCAAGAGTAATAACACATGCACAGGGATATCAACTAATTAAAACCGATAAATCATCTCATGTTCTAGATAAATTCCCAGAGACAAGTTTCTAGATAGATCTGCCATTTAGACACATATTGGAATAACTGGTAGAATAGTAGGTCAACTACATGCATGTATGCAATGATGGTCATGGGCCTACTTAAATGTAATTTATCAGTTATCACCATGATCCAAATATATACAGCACTCCATGTTTGAATTACTTAACTACGGTAGTACATTAGTGACATTACAAGTTCCAGGATGAGCTTTATTCATAAGCATGTGGCTTATTGAAGAGATTCGGAGTTCTGTTGTGTTGTCTACCATTTGAGCATGTATCCGCAATTAACAACACAGAACAGGACTCGGTAAAAGTGGAATTTCAACTTTTAAGCCTTTACCTACTTTGCCTTCTGTCGACAAGGTGAATTCTGAAAGGCTGGCAAAATTGAATAAACTCCAACGATTATTTTACCACGTCTAACTTTTTTTTCTGGTCAAAATAAAATTCGAATGCATGACAACCACATACTTCACCAAATCTGTTTCCAATGTCAACGATGCTATGTCTTGGAACTGCAGGGTGTGGTTGGAATAACTTCTTGCCTGATTGCCATAAAAATACAGCTCCAACTTTTCGGAACAACTTCAGTGTTGAAGCCATGCTGTTTGCTGAATCTGACAGTTCTCTCTACCCCCAAACTGAGTTAATAAGCAAAGTCCTCTGCCACAAATTGAAACTAAAACAAAGATAATGTTTCCCGTAAGCTTAACATTCTCTCAAGATAATTGCAAAATTGGTATAAGAAAATCTTTTGCATTAAGTCTGTTGACTTGGTGAAACTGTGTATGCATTTTAAACTCTGTTCATAAATATGAGATCCTTGCAGAGCAAATAGCCAAATCTCCGGAAATGCACGAGAAGCATTGGCAACAACAACGTTCAACATGGCAGCGAAAACGATGCAGGGTGTGCGCACTGCGTTTGTCAATTTACAGAGAGTTGTTCAGGTTAGTTATAAAATAATTGCCTTGTCCGTTTTTAAGTCTAGTTTCCAAACTAACAACGAAATAAAGTTTACTCTTGCGCGTGTGAAATATTCTTTTTCAGTAAACTGAGTTGACGAAAACTGAGCCCTGGATAACTTGCGATATCTCATCTGTCAAAACGCTGACTGAACTTTTGGGAAATTTTTATGTTTTTTCCTGACTACATTTGTCTGCTTTCCGTTATTGATGGCAGGTCACGAAAAGATAATTACAATTTTGTGGGATGTGTAGTGAAATTATGCAAATTCCACCATATGTATTTTATCCACTGAAGGTTATACAAGGTCATGGTAGTGTTAAATAAAGTTGACTATAATGTTTTGGAATAAACTACCACGATGAATTTTTATTTTTACTATTTACTGCACTTTAAGCTTTGGCATGCTGTTCTTGTCGAACAAGGTAGATGTTGGTTTTATCATTAAAAACTTTACCCTAGTTTTATAAACAATGTTTAAGAAATGTTCAATTGATGTTAAATTAAACGGTTCTGAAAAGGAAATGTATCATGATTACAAGAAAATGTAAACATATTTGGATGTATTTTATGTTTCTTTTTCAGCAACATGCCAATCTGAGATGTCCAACGAGACTGGTTCATCAAGGTGCTCCTTTAACTCAAGCAGTGGTAATTATACAACCTCTTTTAAACGAGCCACATACATTTGTAAAAGCACAACATTCAAAATTTGTAATATTATTTCAGCTTAACTGATATGGGGTTTTTTTAAAGCATCATTTGTCACTTTGATTCCTTGTCTATATAACATTTCCATGTTCCCCTGTGAATGTGTTGTTTTTTCTTTGGGTTTTTTTTGGCTGGAATCATTGGCTGAAAGATGATTCGTATGGTTATGAGTTAAGACAAAGTATGGTTTTACTTTATGACAATGCAGACTTTAAAATGGTTATTTAATTATTTAATCAGAACTGTTTGTCTTCCCAGCTTTTCATGTATCAGCTTTAAGAATGAGACCAAAAAATTACCAATCAGTTCTGAAAACTGTAGGTTTGTGTCTTTTTGTCGTAGTTTTTCCGTAAAAGTTTTGCTATTATTGCAAAAGTCAATCAGATAAACTATTTTGTTATTGTAGGCAATCAGCGAGCCAGTATCAAAGCCAGCCGGGCGACATACGGTTACTATGGTTCCAGGTGATGGGGTGGGGCCAGATCTGATGACAAGTGTTCGTGAAGTGTTCAGTGCTGCCGGAGTTCCTATTGACTTTGAAGAAATATTTATAAGGTTTAGTATGACAATATCCCAGCACATACCCCAGGAATTAACAATGTAAAATTTCTCACAAACACATATTAATTTGATCAATTTGTCACAGAATACTAGACTGGGAGCTACCTGAACCCTTGTGCTCTCTGAGCTAAGAGACATTACATAAGGAAGCAGATTTGTTCTGGTGAGGGGTTTTTTTGTCCGGTGAATGTACAGTGGTGTCTTCTTTGTTGTGTCATATCATAATGCCATCATATAAGGTACGGGGCATCAGGAAGCTGAATTGTTGTGGTGTGCTGTTTTTCGCCCAGTAAATGTACTCCCTACATGACGATGTACTGTGATGTCTTCTGTTTTGCCAGTGTTGTTTAGGGTGGGTTGGCACGCTGTCATATCTATAAAGAATGGCGTAAAACCCCAATCTGAATCAAATAAACAAGCTTACTTTCTCTCTATATGTTTGACTATTGGCTGATGAATTAGGCCAGGTGCCTTTAATGTTGATTCCTCAGTAAGATTCATACGGAAAGACATTTTTTTTTTACATTGAAAGTTTGATAACCCATAACCGTAACCAATATCTTATCTGAAGTTGAAAAGAGTTCCTGGACAGTTAAGCTAGCCTGTTCAAGTCTGGTACACTGAAATTTGGTCAGATTTGAAAACCCATCTGTGTATCGGACTAAGTCTGCTATCTGATAAACATTTTTGTCAGGTGCAATAAAATAATGTGGCATTCCTCTGGATTATTTTGCAGTGAAGTTCAGAAAGGTACAAGTGCTGATCTGAACACAGTGGTGGAGTCCTTGAAGAGGAATGGGGTGGGTCTGAAAGGAATCATTGCCACTCCCAGCGGATTTAAAGGAGGCATTTTACAGACACTAAATATGAGATTAAGGTGTGTACTGCAGTTGTGGGTGCTGCCAAAATAACTGCCTTAGCTAGTCTTACGTATAGCAAATAAACGCACAAAGATTTTTCTTACAGGAATATTAAATTGGAACAGAGGAATACTGATTAAACTTGTAACAAAAGTACATAGTACATATATTTACATAGTTTAGGGCTGATAAAAAATGCTGTTTTTGTTTTTCTCCAAAGCAATAATAAAAATAACAAATCAAAATTTTAAGATTCACAACTTTGATAATTTATTGTTTCTACCTACAAATAAGACATATGATCTTGTTGTTAAATCCAACTTAGAAAACAGCAAAGACTGAAGAGCATACAGCATTAAATCTTACCTGAAAAATAATTTCTTTCACAAATGTTTACTTTAGTGTAGACAGAGAAGGGAAAGTAAATGACAACTTTGACAAGAATGAAAACGTTAAATCAGCAAAGCTGGTCCCCACTTAGTAATTTATTTTCATATTTTGCATTACTTAATAGGCTTGGGTGTTGTTCCATCTGACTTTAATAATAATGCTTTATTTTCCAGGGCTGAGCTGGACCTGTTTGCCAATGTAGTGCTGTGTAAGAGTCTGCCGGGATTTGTTACCAGGCACAATAATCTGGACTTTGTCATAATAAGGGAACAGACCGAAGGGGAATACAGCGCTTTGGAACATGAGGTTAGTGAAACCATTGTCACAGTCAGGAAAGGTTTTCACATGGCAATTATGATTATCCACGATTTAACGTAATTGTAAGCAGAAATTATTTGTTTATTATGTTTTAAGTCTGATGTTTTGACGATCAAAGGCCCGAGTATTTTTATTGTTGTGATTTATTTTCAGTCGCGCATGGATTAGCTATAACAGTGACGGATCAAATGGATTGATGTGACCTTTTAATTGTTTTGTATCTTCACCTATCCAGCTGTGAGTGAAGGATTCTTAATTAAATCGTATTTCTTTTATCCATGTTTGTTTCATTCCAATGCTGTTTGTTTTTAGAGCGTAGATGGTGTCATTGAATGTTTGAAGATTGTTACCAGAACCAAGTCCATTCGTATTGCTAAATTTGCTTTCGACTATGCTGTACGTCATGGGAGACAGAAAGTTACAGCAGTTCATAAAGCCAATATTATGTAAGTTGTTTTTTTTTTTGCTTTTTTTGTTCATTGTTGAACCCAGTTGTCTAGTTAATTGTTATCAGGGACAAATTTGCTGATGAGGGCTGCTAAGGTCTTGCTGGACCATCATGGCTCAATATTGCATCAGAAAATGATATTGCTTAGATTGAAAGATAATTATTCAAACTTTATGGTGGTGCAAAAATTTATTGGAAATTCTTATTAGAAAAAATAAATAAATGGGTTTTCCCTGAGCTTGTTTAAGTCTTTTACAGTGACTGTTGATTATAGTAAAGACCACCCTCTGGTAATATAGATCTGACTAAATGAAGTCCGTCATCTTGCATGATACCCAATAGATCTATTGATTTCTAATCAACCACCTATTGTAAGATCATACCTCACTCTAACACCAGACATTCCAATGTAGACAACTGACCTGTTCAGGCATATCAGATTTTAAAAGATTCTAGATTTCAAAAGCTAATTTCTAAAAAAATGTTCATCATAGAAACTTCAAATTTTTTGCATTGCAAAGAGAACAACTTTTCAAAGGTTTCTGAAATAATTGTTTGCGTTTTTTCACGGTTTCCTAAGGCTATGTAGAAGACACTTTTACTGTGAACGTTCTAAGCAAAAACTAAAGAAAATGAGGCACCATTTTTCAGTTCAAGGTCTATTCTAGTAGATAAATTTATTTATTTGGTCTTATAGCTATTCAACTTTGAGGAATAGACCTAAACAAATTCATTGTATTTTTGTCTGTTGGCTTGAAATACGCTTTTAATAAGTGCCGAAATGATAGTTGGATATTCACTAAATTTACGCATTTTTGGTTTTCCTCGGAATCAAAGCTTTTCAAAAATATATACATGTAGATAGATATACATTGTTCTGATTAATATTAGTCCTTGTGAAAAGGCTTTGAAAAAACAATTCCTCTCAAAATCGACGAAGGGTCCAGTAAGATCTTAATAAGAGCTATGTTGTACCTGTGTTCGTGGGCACCTTAAATTCAGGTTGTGTTTGCCCTCGTGCATGTCGTGTTCTCTGGACTTAAGACTACCTAGAATCTTAATCCTAACTGTTTTCAAATGATTGAGTTTCTCAAGCCAAGGACAGTACATTTGGAGCTTACATGCACGCGGTCATACTTAGAACTGGAGGAACATTGTCTGTCAAGTGGAGTTAATACTTCAATGGACATCACATTATTTTGTTTGGTAAGGGTAGCTGCTGTGTTAAACACCCATGATTAAAATATGAAAAATGCTACAAAAATTGTAAATTTTCCATGAATGTTATTTTTTCACTCAATGATTTTCTCTTGTCAGGAAACTGGGAGATGGTTTGTTTCTGCAGTGTTGTGAAGACGTAGCTGCTCTTTATCCTAAAATAAAGTTTGAAACCATGATTATTGACAACTGTTGTATGCAGGTTAGGGGATTCTTTTTATTTCTGTGAAATGGTGACATCAGCGCTTGATATTGGATACCATAGCCCTTTCCTTGGTTTTATTTGACATAAACCAGTAGTTTTTGAACAATGAAAATTAAAAAGAAATTTTAAAAAATTGAGAGATTAAAGTCACATATGCACCCAAAATTTGGATTTTTCAACTACTTCCATGTGCCTTGATTTTTACAAGATTTGATGTTTGTTTAAAAATTAAAACAGTTACGTTAAAATAAACATTATTTATTGGGTACAAAGTTTGAAGGGACCAGGAGAAATATAGCAGTTATTTGAATTTAAAGTAAGGAGGGCTGGCCATATTTGTTCAGCATGACTTTGATCCAGCCACGGTAAATGACCTACATTTTGAACCTTGTAAGGGGTGTGGCTAACACGGTTGACTAGGAGTGACGTCGGTACAGCAAAGTGTGTCTGAGCTGTGACAGCAGATTGACACATTTCCAATTAAAAATTCTGACAGAAAATTCAGTTTTTAGTTTTTTTAGTTATTAAAAAACTCTCTTTCGACCTACAAATTTGATGTTGGAATTATTGGAAAGCCTCTAACTCGTACTTCTTGAGAAAAAAATCAATTTTTCATGAGATTCTGTGATAGTGCAAAATTCAGAACTTTTTGAGTGCGTATGTTACTTTAAGTATCTGAACCTGCCTTGCTTTGAAATAACTTTGTTAAAGCATGATTTTCTTCTCAATAAGGTTTTTCTGTAAATTTTGAGACCCAGCCAGTGTTTTAATGATAAATATAAAACCTTTTAAAGGAAGGAATCATTAATTCTGTGTTATGGCTCATGTAATCAACAATGTGTTTTAATAAAATATGTGTAATAAATTTTCATACAAAAAAACTAACTAATCTAGAAGGTTGCTGCTTGATTACCTATCTATTTAAATCCATCTTTGTTGTGTTTTTGTTATGCAACCAGCTTCTAAATGCCACTTAAACATGAATAATAAAAAAAACATGTAATTTAATTTAATCAAAAAATTAATAACTGTAATCTAAAAGATTTCTACTCGATAAAATAGCTATTTTAATGACCTGTATTTCAGCTTGTGTCCAACCCACATCAGTTTGATGTAATGGTGATGCCAAACTTGTACGGTAACATTGTGGATAACCTTGCTGCGGGGCTGGTAGGGGGCGCTGGTGTGGCACCCGGAGAGAGCTACAGTCCTGAAGTCGCCATCTTTGAACCAGTAAGCTGAAGACTTATTATTATTTTTATTATTTATTATAAGTTACAACTTAACTCATAACATTTTTGGCGAGCTTTCTCAGTTCAGTTGCCCTCAGAGTTAAGGGGTATCAGTAGACAGATCTGTTGTGGCGTCCTGTTTTACTTCCTGTGCTTGTCCTTTTACATCTTTCTTGTTGCCAGGCCCTCTGACTAAGGGCAGTATATTAACAGATTATATTCCTGCTGTCATACTTACCACTGGAGGAACATTATCTTTCCAACAGCACAATTGCTAAATTGACGACACATTTAATGGTTGTGTTAAGAATCGCTGCCTACTATTGGAATACATTGCTGTCATATATGTGAAACCGTGTATACTGTTGAGCAAGGCGTTTAACACCAATCAATCAATTCTTGTTGCCAGCGACGTAGAGTGAATGTAATCTGATTTGCGTCCTGTGTTGTCTTGTTTGATACCAATGTCGTTAAGGACAAGTTTCTTCCCCTGTCACGTCTTGATATCAATGAAATAAAATTGTAAATGAATGGATCTTCACTCATTAGACTGGCATGCCATCATACAGCTGAACTAACCACTGTGCAAAATAAAGGGCTTGTTTTTAGTTTTTCACCACTTAGGGACAATGCTAAGTAGCCAAGGTACATGTAGCAGTTTAAATCAATCTAATTCATATATAATTATTAAAGTATATTAAGGAGCACCAAGCCAAAAACACACACACACACGCTAGCACAAAGTATTATTCTTAAGAAACTAAATGCCAAGGAAATTGAATAAGTGAACAAAGCAACAATGATGTGATACACACACTCACACATCCATTTTGTTCTGTAATTCCTTCAGTTAATTCATCTTCATCTGCTAGTTTGTTAACACACACGTATATTGTCAATAGATTACCCAATATTAAATGACAAAGTGTTGCTGGTACCCAATCATTTTCTGTTTTCTCTCCCAGGGAGCTCGCCATCCGTTTGCTCAAGCTGTAGGCAGGGATATTGCAAACCCCACGGCTATATTGCTGGCATCGGCTAACATGTTAACACATATGCATTTAGAGTTTCATGCTAAAGTCATCAAAGATGCTTTGGAGAGGGTGATCAAGGCTGGAAAGGTCAGTGCTGTTTTGTTTCTTGAATGATTCGTTTAAATATTAAGCTAATTTCAGACCAAGCCGACTATGTGCGACACGATGGGACAGTCTTGTACTGTCGTGGCTAGTCTGAAAAAGTTTGCAGTGTTCATTTTTTTTATGAGGTTATCGAAAGAAAGGATGTTTTGATGATGTCACGTAACAAGGCAAGATCAATGCTGCTGTTAAATGGTGTTCGACTACGATTAAACGAGTCCAAGTAGTCCTGATGGCCTAGGACAGCATTTAAATGTACACAATAACTTTATAATGGAGGTACCTTATAGTCAAATTAAAATTAAAGTCAATTTAATGTCTTCCTTGGACAAATCTCTTAGCATCAAGATACTAGGGGCCGGTTTGTCAAAGCAACTGGAAGCAGTATTAAATTGAATCCTAGATTAGATGACGTGACGCCATGTTGAAGGCATTTCTCTTTTACCACTATTAGTGGTTTGATCTGGTATCAATGGCTTCTACTGCTTTGAGCATCCGGCTCCTGAGAGTTGGTTGGTGGGAGCTTCCTGTTCCTGCTCTCTGGGCTAAGGGGTTTCAGTAAGCTGATTTGCTGTGGAGTAATTTTTTGAGTTCTGCCTTTATTCTGTCTGTTGCCAGTGTTTCCTTCACTCATTGGGCTGGAATGCTGTCATGTGAGTGAAATAATGTAAAGTACGGAGAAACCCCCAAAGTTACTTATTAGTCCATCATGGATTACAATGGAAAAGTTATTTACAAAAGTTGAGAGGTTTTCTTCCACTTTTCATCATGATGTTGTAATTTGAATGTTGTAATCGTATCATTGTAACACAATACATGTAAGTCAACTTGTATAATCAACTGTCTTCTTTTCTAACTCCAACAGGTGAGAACACCAGACATGGGAGGCAACTCTACCACAACTGATTTCACCAGATCTGTTATTGAACATATAGACTTATGACTGTGATAATGCTCATGCAATTTCAGTACTTAGAAATGCTTTTTCATTTCATTGTTATTGTTGTTTAACTTATTGAATGTTCTAAGTGTCAACGTATTTCTTTCTGTATGAATTCAGGACATGTTTTTAATGTGTAGTCCAGCAGACGCGGATGTATATTGTCTGACACTTTGACAACAAAGTTAAAATATAAAAAGAAAATAAGAGAGATGAACATTAACTTTTAGAAATATAGAATGGAGTCTTTCATGGGGCAAGTCCTGCAGCTGTGTTATTTCTAAGTTATCCTCATCTGTTGTAATTATGAAGTTTATTTAACAAGGGTTTAACAGATT
>JAVFBZ010027170.1:0-11234 GCA_032466195.1 Katharina tunicata
ATTCCAACAGCAGACATCGACTATTTACACAACCATAAAATGTGCAGTCATTTTAGTGTTGATGATATTTCCTTGTGTATTTAATGTGGTTATTCCAACAGCAGACATCAACTATTTACACAACCATAAAATGTGCAGTCATTTTAGTGTTTTTGCTGTTGGAAAGATTATGTTCCTCCAGTGCTATAGTATGACAGTATGAATATAATCTGGAAACATACTGCACTTAGCCAGAGGGCCTGTACTGGTTGAAGATTGAAATGTGGTGGGAGCTATGAAGTAACACAAAGCAAAGTTTGTTTCGTTGTCTTGCACAATAAATTGCTTGTTGCCTATGAGTTAAAACTTTAATAATCATACAATGATACAATTCATAATAAAAACTAAATAAATTTCTTCTCTGGAATTGGTCTTGTGATTTATATTAAATATATTCATATTGACATTTTGTGTTTATAATCAATAAATTATAATAAAATTGTCTGCGTGATTAATGATAAAATAACAAAATGTATTTGTTTGTTGCTTAGGAAGTAAAATTAGTACTTTCTTCGAGAGCTGTGGAGTGGCTGACTTGGTGGCCACTTGTCATGGTGGGAGGAATAGAATGTTAGGAGAGTCTGTTGTTAAGTCTGGCAAGGTATGACTAACTTCCTTTATTGGCATTTAGCATAAGAAGAACACTTTTTATTTATTCATGAAAAATTGATGAAGAAAAATGTCACAATCAGCATGTATAAGCACATGTACTTAAGAATGAATAACATTTAATGTCAATATCAATATTAAAATGAAGAAGTTTGCAAATAAACCAGATAAAAAAGTAGCAATCCAGAGAATATGAATACTGTCATAAGAAAAATATAGTAAAATTTCTATCAGTTTTAGAGAGGTCACAATTTTGGATATTTTATACTCTAAAATGAAGAAAAACAGTAAATTAATGAAGACCTTTAATAAATAGATGTATCTATCTAATTGTTGTTTTGCAGACAATTCACGAGTTGGAAAAGGAGATTCTGCATGGGCAGAGCTTTCAGGGTCCGTTAGTAGCTAGAGAGATTAACGCAATGCTGAAAGAAAGTAACTTAGAAGAAAGGTGTGTATTGATGCTTCTACATATGGGAGTCAGTGTTCAGAGCTTTTAAAAGTATCTTGAAAAAGCTCTTAGTTTGAATCGTAAACCGTATTTATGTAATGTTGTGATATATTAGAAAGCCGTTTCTAAGAAACAGTTTTGATTCCCATGCAAATCTTGACCTTCAAAATTCCCTGAACTCAAATCCGGCAGTTCAAAATTGGAGAGAGATATTCTCAAGCATTGATTAAAAAAAATACCTTGAACATAAATGGTTGCATTTTTGCATTGTTTGGTGATTATATTAAACTGTATTTATTCTTTTGAAAATTCAATACTTTCTATTTTTCAGCTTTCCCCTGTTTACTGCTATCCATAATATCTGTGCCAGGACATTGGATGCTAAAGAGTTTATCTCATGTTTACGATCACACCCAGAACATCTCTAGCTCGTTAATGCCAACTAGACTTGGACGAGAAAGAGTCTTGTTCAAAAATATGAATTCCTAGGGAAACTTCTGAGAAGTCAGACTCAAACCAACCAAGGAAGAAAAAAAATCAGTATAACATTGGGACAAAAGGATTGGTAACAAATTCCAATACCTTGGTAAAAGTCCCATGTTTTAAACGATGAGCTGCTGTAAAATGTTGATGATGCAATTCATAAGATCTTAGGTTTGCTATTATTGAAACTTTTGGGTGTCCATTACTACCATATAGTGGATGAAAGTCTGATGTATAAAGGAACATCATGTATCCATTCATTGTTTGCCTGGAAAGTTTATTTGGTATATTGTCAGTTTGATTTGCTCAAATACTATTTATTTTTTAATTTATTAATATTACTCCCGTGGCAATAAAAGCATTTGTGGATATTAATTTTATGCACAAGTTTTAACTAACGCATTATATCCTAAGTGGCCAAAATTGTAATTTTTTTTTTTTTTAAACGTGAATAATGATACAGACTTTTGGCAGTGTCTTCTGAGTGTCTTGGTGAACTATAACTTTTTATTAATTCAAGGTGAATTATTCATTATGGTGGCCCTACAGATCTAAATTTGCAGTGATTCCAAGGTCAAAAACAAGTTAAAAAAAGTGATGTACCTATGTTCTATTCATGTGATAGTGTTCTATTTTTACCAGTAATTATTCAGGGGTTTTCTTTGGTATGCTTTATCTGTAGGTAGCTGTCATAAATAAATACATGGCCCATTGAATGAATACTGTAGAATTTATTCTAAATGTTGTATTAGAGAGGTACTGCAAGACAGTGATCGAAGTATTGTTTTATGTCCAAAACTAGTAAACGTACCGGACTTCAAATTCAAAAAATGTTCTTCTTTTGAATGTTAGAATTCTTTATAATATTTATAAACAGTAAAGGAGAATAAATTTGATTATTTCTACCCAAAAGTGTCATTGCTATAGTTTCTCCAATAAATACATAATAATTTGCATGTTGGATAATATCTGTTACAAGAACCCTGTTCCTTTTTTGTAGCTTTTAATGTTTTATGATAGTGTTATGCAAAATTTACTCATGCTACATATAAGCAAACTGGAAAATTTTCCCAACTAAATAAATTTTTAATACTTATATTTCATTTGTAAACTTTTACATTTTTTAAGCATAACTATGTTTTTTTAATCCTTTTTACTTGGTCTTTCTTTGTATATTTTCAAATGAAAATGCTTTTGTGATTTTAGGAAACAAAGTAGATTATCAAATTTACACATTATTGTTCTTATTGCACTTATTGCCCTGTTTGTATTGTTAACAGTCTAAGAAGTTGATAAATGTGCGTTGTTATATATGCTTTTCTAAAATCTGCTTGTTATAGTGAAGTGGTTTTGTTTTTTGACTGTTCGAAGTAAAGAATGTTTAGTCAAACTTTTATAAATCAATATTATTACAATTATGGGAACATGCTGTGATGTATAATGGCAGTAGGATTACTTTTTTTACCACTGTAACTTTTTTTCTTTACTAATCTTGCATTAATAAAGATGTTCTTGCCTTGGAATCTCTTTCTGTTATTCTTGACTTAAGTCCCTGTGCTATACAGTTATGAGTGTTTGGCTGAGTATCTTGCTATTGCCTAAAGGTTCTTTTTTCCAACAATAATACAATTATTTTTTTTGGTATCTTCCACTGACAGTTTCATACTAAGCCGTGGTGCCTGACTGTCTAGTCTTATTTTAAGTTATCAGTTGTCAGTGTTGTTCCACAATGAATGTCTTAACCAAATCCACTGGCACATGCCATAAGGGACATATCATTAGGTCTGACTCAAACCAGATTGCAAAAAGATAACTGATTTGCTTGAAAAATAAAGAAAAAATATTTAAATTTTTTCTTGAATGCTTGGTATTCCATAGAACGGTGCAAGTCAGTTATAACATCGGTTTGTATTTAACACTCTTTCATAAGGTGCCTGTTGATTATACTTTTTCAAGCAAAAGTTATTATTTATTTAATACCTGGTAATCCATAGTAGAATGGGGAAAGTGCTTTGTCACAGTGTTACACTCTTCCATAAGGTGTGTTTTTGTTATACTCTCACAAACAAAGTTTCTCATTTTTGATAAATGTGTCTCGAATAAGTGATGAAGCCAGTATGCCTTTTTAAAAAACTTTTAAATGACTCGTATAAATCTTGTTTTTATTAAATTATTACTAGTGTGGTACTGTACATATACCAACTAATTTTGATTGTTGGTCAATATTGTTAAGGTGCAAAAGTACATGTAGGCCAATAGAATTATTTGAACAAAGGTTACTGTGACCTTGGAGGTATGCTCAATATGCTGTGACAGAATCCGAAATTGCAATTTTCTTTCTTTGTCAGGGTGTGGGCTTATCACCGGAGGTCTAAATTCTGGAAACAATTTTTAACAAAGTAACATTAACATGGAAGTATGACAAGACCTATGTACATGGTATTTTTTTAAAACAGATTTTTTATATAAGCCTACTACATATAAACCTACTAAGTACATGATGTCAATTTTAACCCCAGCCTGAGGCCATATCATCGGTATAAAGTTTATTATACTGACATGTGGGTATAAAGTTATAATACTGACATATAACACTCGATCCTAGCTAGACCCAAATTTCTCTGTCGTGTCTTGGCCATTACTATCGGACATGCTGTGCTCAATAGAAAATGTTTGTCATGATGTTTTTCACTTGACACATTAATTGTGAACGGTACAGAATATATTAATTATTGCCGTTTTTGATTGGTGTTTAATGCTGTGTTCAAGGTTTTTCACTTATATGACGGCGGTGGATTCCAACAGAACATTACAGTGACAGTACTTAACACAACAACAAAATATAAAGTCATTTGTATAAGTTGTGTTATCTCTCAACTGTTGGAAAGAAAATGTTCCTTCATAGCTATAAGAATGGCAGAATGAATATAGGCTTTAAACATTCTGCCTGTAAACCATACAGAGGGTGAATAAACAAAAACGGACAAAGTAAATAAAATGAAAAACAAGTTTTTCTTCTTTAATAAGTTGAGTTATTCCATTTGATTAAAACTTCTTGCCGGTATTGAGAAGCTATCCGATACATGCTCAGTTAGAAAACTAGGTTAATTCTTCGTGATGAAAACCTAGCCAGAAAAGTTGACCTTTTCTCATAAGGTCAGCACTTGTTTGTCGATTTTCACAACTCACTGTCAAGCTGAGTAAAAAGTTCCCGCCTATTCCATCTTCAACCAATCAAACTCGTTGAATAAGAGGGCATGGAGGTCAAGGTCTCCAGCAAAGGTCACATGGCATGGCAGACGACGTTGGGAAGTGTTTCAAGAAGCTACATTAAAGATTTATTACTTTGAAACGCATAATGTCGGAGAAAAAGAAAGTTTGCATCGTTGGATCAGGGAACTGGTAAGCTAAAAGAATGTCCACCAATTAACAATTGTAACTGCAAATTTGCAATATTCCGTTCAGCAGCTGTGCAAGTAAAGGGCCGTTTTGTTTGTTTTTGTTCGAAGTCCAATTTGAGCTTTACAGCTCCTGCAGGGTCAGTGTTTCTGGCTGTAATGTTACAAAACTGCAGGAGTTTTTCTTTGATGAAAAGGCTCAAAATGTGGATTTAACTGTATGTGTGTAAACCACTTAAACCCGAACGACCATAGCTATAGCAGCAGTATTATGGTATTATAAATTATATATATATCATTCCATTAACAACGTGTTAATATATAGATTTTTAAAAAATAAATGTAGAAAAATAAATTTTGCATGCCTCTACCGGGATTCGAACTTTGGTCTTTGCTTGCTCCAACCGGGATTCGAACTCTGGTTTCTGGCAAGCAGGGCCAGCATTCCATTTAGCCGACTTGAGCTACAGAGGCTCACTGAAGAACAACCAAATTTGTATCCAGGTACATACATGTATCTAGGCTGCATGTTAATATATATATATTTTGGTCTAAATTGTAAAATTTGTCCTCCACCTCAGTGAAATTGGTTTAGAAACAGTTGAGTTTAGGTTAATAGCCTTAGGTTAGGTTTAGTGTTTGGTCCAATTCTACAATCTGTCTGCCAGAACTCTTTCTGACAGAGCTACAAAACAGTAGTAGAACGAGCGATAGGATATTTACCATAGGTTTAAGTGGCCAAGTAAATTGGACCTAGTAATGCTATGCTACCAGGTCTAGTATAGAAACAAAAAATTCAAATATGTCTGGTCGAAGAAGTACTACCAAAAATGTGCAAGTAGGATTGTTGAAATTAATTTTTATAAACAGCTTAATATTCCATGCATGTCAAAGTTCTATTGTAAAGGCTTCCTTCATTACTTAATCACGATTTACATAACTTTTCATCCTCATCAGCCAACAGATGAACTCTTCCATGTTTGCCTCAGTTCAAGTATACCATACACAATCACACATATGCTCAGCATTTGTATTGAGATGAACATAATGATGTCCATATGCTCGTCTCAAGAACGGTTTAGGATCTAAACTGAAGTTTTGATTTTTTACCAAATAAAGAAGTCCAGTGTATAACTTAAGATTATGTACTTCTACTTGCCTATCAAACAAGTCATGAGGCATGCATGGTAAATTGCTAGCAAACATATAGAGAGTGTTGCTTGTTTGATTTCATTGAAGGCATATTTTAAATGAAAGTAGAGACCTAAAAGTAAACAGACATGATTACATCTGATCACATTAAGCCTTACCATCTCTGTCAACAGAAATATAGTTCAAAGTGATTCTTATACTTTTTATGAGCTTTGAATTGAGAACAAATGTAGCCAATATTCTATTTGAACACAACATGAACCAATTCATGACATAGAAGAAAACTGAGTCAGGGATCGCGGAAATCTGGAGTTGTGATCATCATGTGATCCGACTGTCTTCTGGAAAGACGCTGTTCATCTGTGTTGGCTTTTCCAAGCAATCACTATAATTGTTTTGTCTTTGAGGTTGCATGCTTTGATTTAACCTCAATTATTTACAAGCCGTATTAACCTGAAGACATACTTTTCATAACAATTGTTTTGATGAACGTTTGCATCACTTTTGAGCATTTTCAAAGAGACAGTAACACAGCCGCTCAGTTCATACTAAAATAGACTTATACCTTTCTCCAGATTGAGAAGAATACTAGCACTAATGTAATGACAGGCCATCCTTGTTGTTGTTGCAGTAATGTTTCCTAAAAAAAGTGCGCTGGCGAATGTATCTTCTTAATTTTGCTACCAAATTACTTAAAATTAAGCAGAGAAAAAGGTTGTTATAGGGCCGAATCCAGCTGAAGTCTGTAAAAAGGAGAAAAAAGTAGATAAAATCGTGAAGCAGTATTACCATAAAATCATATGTTAACTTAATCGGTACAAAGAGCAAAAAGGGATAACTCTTTCTATTCTAGTTAAACAACAAGATGGCCAGTCAATACCTTTGAGTCAAAGACTCAACGATAGGAGACTGATTTGATTCTTTATTTTAGAATGCAGCTCTGACAGTTATGTCACTGGATGACATATGTTTTGGCCAAAGTTACTTTTGGATAAAAATGTAATATCCATCATGTGCAACTCAACTTATTATTGTCAGTATCTTTATTAGATGCTTTTATACCATTGTCATTGTCAGGTATTAGTATTACATACATGTACAATATATGTATTATGCCCTACTAACTATTTTGCATTTCACAGATAGATCAAATTTATCAAGCCCATTACGGGAACTGGGAAAATGTGCTAAATCCCAAAAGATATATTTACTGACGAATAATCTTAATTAAGTTGGTTTCTAAAGTAGAGCATTTAGAAAAGAAGAAAAAAAAATATAGGTGGCCTAGATTTTTGCCAGAGTAGGCCTAATGTTACATTGAGCTATTGATCCTATCCCAGCTTACATTTGTGTGTTGGTGTGTCTGTTGTAAGTTTTAGCTGTGCTATTTGAAGGCAGTGAAATACATTGTATTGAGTGTAGTTTTACTATTTACATTTTGAATGAAATGTTATGGAGATGATATGACATGTTGTCTCTAAGGATAGCTTTAGTACTAACCTTCTGGGAACATAAACTTTTACAGTGTCAAACCGAGACTGCTTTTATTGTAGGCCCTATGTTTTAAAAATATTAACAAAATCTGTTGGGATTCAAATTTGTGTGGGTGGATGCAGACTTTGCAACGTGTTTTTTTTTTTACGAGGTTGCTTCTCGGTTTTCCACCGTACACCTACACCAAAATTTTGTCATAAGTGAAATAATATTGAGTTTGACATTAAACACCAAGCAAAATTAAATAATAAACCAAATTTCAATACTGTGAACTTGAAATCCATAGAATCGTGTTATGTTACTGCTACAGCTTCTAAATGACACACAAACAAATATTAAACCAACCTGTGTGTCCCCACTGGCCAGTAACCATTCAATTTCCCACTAACCAACCACTTTAATTTCTGGACTGAGCCATCCCAGGAAAATCATACAACCTCACAGTCATAGTTCAAGTGAAATCCTATGTCTTCGTAAAAAAATCAAAATAAATTATAATATTTGTAAAATTTGTGCCCTATTGACTATTGTGTAATGTTGGTGCTGGTCCCTTCACACCTCAAAATAGTGAAAATACTGAGAAAAAGTAACAGCTACCAATGAGCAGTAAATAGAAAATAGAGTAAAGACAGTTTATTCTGCTTACATGTACATGTATGTGACTTCTATTACATTAATAATAGATACAATGTACATGTAATTCATATTGAGAACAACCAGCATTTTGAAATCTAGCCATCAACTAAGTTCAAGTGAACACAAAAAAAAAAAAAAAGCTAGAGAAGCAACTAGATTTTGTTAAACCCTTTAAAGTTTTGGAAAATGTTGAAAATTGTTGCTTCGTATAAGAATTAAAACTGTCCAACTATATTAATTAGAAACAATATCCGAGTGATTATATTTCAAATGACTTTACTTAAAATAATGCAATGGTACATTTAATTGATATACTGCCTAGAATGTCACATGAATTTCATAAAGTAATAAGTTCAAAGAGGATATTTCATTAATGACTTCAATTTAATTAAATTGATTTTGTGACGTTACAGGGGTTCAGCTATTGCTAAGATTATTGGTAACAATGTGAAGTCTGAAGCATTGTCCAGTAGGTTCCAGAAAGAAGTGACCATGTATGTTTATGAGGAAATGGTGAATGGAAAGAAACTTACAGAAATCATCAACACTGATCATGAGAACGTCAAATACCTACCTGGACATAAACTACCTTCTAATGTAGTAAGTACACTAAGTAGTAGTATCAGATTCAGATGGGTTCATAGTACCATATAAACAAACACAAAGAACACAGCTATTTAACTATTGAACGCCTGGGTGTATGCTGTGCAGATTGATAGGGCAGATTGTACAAATTATAAATTCTGAAGAGCAGCATTTTGTTTATATCTGAAAACTTTATCCTTATATTCATGATTGAAGAAAAAAATTCCTACCAATGTGGCATTTATAGTTATATGGTTTCCTTTACAATGCCCAAACCGGCACTTTTGCATAATGCTTGATAGATGAGGGGTTTGACTCCAAACTTAGCCTGTAAAATGTTCAGATGTTATATCCAAGCTAGAAGGTCACATATGAATGTATAAAGCTTGCAGCACAGTTGAGCTAACATCTGAACCATTAACCTTTGGTACACGTATGTTGTCTTAGAGGCATATTTAATATAGAAGTTGTAACATAGGTTGTATGGATTCCAAAATAAACCAGAACATGTCACCAGGGTCTATATTATGCTGCCTATTCTCAAAGTGGTTGTAAATCCATTATCTTGCCTATTTAGTATTTCGGACCCTGGAAGGCAAGAAACTCACCCAAAATCTTATGTAAGGCTGCGTGCGATGCCTGGAAGCTCGGGTGTTGGCTCTAGTGTTTGCTTTTGAAGTGATTGGCTGATGTGCTGCACCTTCAGCAACGATTTCTAATGCGGCAATATGGACTGGAAGTTGGTCATTGGTCACACATCAATTGATAATCATATTATAAAGGCTTGTGTATAGCAGTTTTCAACACCACTCAAATAAACTGACACTGTTCAAATTTTGGCTATATAAACCACTTCATTTTGCTTTTTCCACAGTTGGCTGTTCCTGATGTGAAAGAAGCCGGAAAAGATGCTGATATTTTCATATTTGTTGTACCACATCAGTTTGTGAAAGGCCTCTGCAAACAGCTTGATGGTGTTAAGTCTGGAGCAATTGCAATCTCTTTAATTAAGGTATGGCTTGTCGACCATAGGGAGTTGCAGGAAGTTTCTGATAGCTGCTAGGATTGAATGGCAGATTTAATTAGTTTTTGTACTAGTTTTTACTACACTGTCAGATTAGTGAAATACCCAGGAGTTGGATGTTAACACCAATGAAATAAAAAAAAAAAATGTTTTTAACTTCTATCGATAATTTAGTTGGTTTTGAATATCAGATCAAAAAATTTGTGGTGGGAGCTTGTTTTGCCCCGGTGCTCTCTGAGCTAAGGGATATCAGGAAGCTGATTAGTTATGGTTTTCTGTAAATGTACTGTGCCAGCGTCGTTTGGGTGGTCACTGGTTCATATGAGTGCAATAACATAAAGTACAGCGTAAAAATCAAAACAAACAACAAATGATGTGCGTATCTTATGTTTCACCAAAAGTTTTCCTATTTATGGCGCAGAAAAATAAAACTAGTCACTTAATGCTTCATGCTCAATTTGACTTTTTTTTTGCAGGGTTTTGATGTTGGTGAAAAAGGTGGAATAATTCTAATCTCAGATCTGATCAGAAATGCTTTAAAAATACCCTGTGCTGTTCTAATGGGAGCCAATATAGCCAACGAGGTGGCTGGGGAAAACTACTGTGAAGCAACAATAGGTGAGAAATGTCCAAGTATTTCACAAGCCTGCACAATATGTTATTTTCAAATGTGTCGTAATCTCTACAAGTATTGAGTTTGTTTCTTTAATTTTGTGAGACTCAAATAACAAATGGTCACCAGTTTACAACTTTTGTTAAAATTCTATTGAAGTTGTACTACTACTATTCTTTAAAATATGACCAATAAATAGGTTGCCTAAGAGGTGTGCTAACAAATGATATATAGCTAAGCTTTTTAAACAAGGTAATATTGAATTCAGGAGTCAACCTTTATTTTCTTAGACATCAAGTTTGAACACTGATTAATGAAGTTTTATTTTATTGCGTAAATATTACTTTCTTGAAGGTGGTATTTAAAGAATTTTGGCAAGACAAAAAAAGAGAAATTTTAATTAAGTTTATTTCTTACTGTTAAATTTAATTATATTTTCTTTAAATTTCTGATTGACCTTGTTTTTTAAATTTTACCTTGCCAGGATGCAAAAATGATGACTATAGTCGATCACTGAAGGAGTTGTTCCAAACTGAATATTTCCGCATTGTGTGTGTGAAAGATGAGCAAACTGTGGAAGTGTGTGGGGCATTAAAGGTTGTTTATTTAGCTCTCTGGACAAGAAAGAGGGGAATTAAAAAAAAAAAAAAAAAAAGAATCAAGGAATAGTAGTACTAAATATAACACAAGGCTTTATGGATAACAACTTCTGGTTTATTAGGTTGCAACGTTTCGATGTCTATTCTAACA
>JAVFBZ010027181.1:0-11233 GCA_032466195.1 Katharina tunicata
AAAAATACAATTAATTGTTCTATAGATGTCACTATTGAGATTGATTGTAATGAATATTTTAGGGGATTATAGTCCGAACACTTGATAGAAAAGTGATAATGGATTTTAAGTAAATTGATTAGAAATATGTTTTGTTTCACACTTTGATTAATGGTTATACTTTAGTCATGCGCTTTTGGGTTGAAACCAGTAGTTCAGCGGATAACTTTCGAGTAAGTTACATAATAGGGGAAACTTCGAACGAGGAAGACTTGTTGGCATGGATGATACATCTCGGGATTATTATGTCTTTGTATATGTTTAGCTGATAATGCCAAATAAAAAGCAGAAATATTTTATGTTCCGCCCCCAAACCATTTAGCCAAATATCGAGGCTGTCACGTTTTAAACGTAGTATAAGTATATCGAGTTTGACGTTTCTTAGTTTGTTAGTATTGGTCAAATTTGCAGTGGAATACATACAACTGAAAACAACGGGTGCTCCCTCTACAGATTTCACGTCAAAAAACAGAAGAAAAAATACTCATCCATTTAAATCCTGCCATATAAATATCTTTGGATTCATTACTGTTTCCAGAATGCAATTTGAAACATAAATTGTATCTGTTCCATGAACATAAATATACACATTAAATGTAGAAAAAGAAAATTGTGCTTACCTGCACCGGGATTCGAACTCGGGTCTCTGGACCACAATGAATATATAAATTTATATAATATAAAGGCAGAATTATTGAACACATAATGCCAATGTACAATAAAAATATAAATTGTTGTGATTCAAATCCTGAATTTTTTTATCATATATAACGTTTTTGTACAAACATATTGAAGGTATTAAAACAAATATAATTTATCAAATATTGAAACACATCGTCGGCCATACTGAGCTTCTTATTTCTTCATTTTAACAGTAATACCATCGACGTGCAACCAAGACACTCAAACCACTGCAAAAATGGAAACATAACGTTGACTTATCCGTTCTATAAAATATATTTATTTTGCATTAAAAATGTATTTTTGTAAATATATATTATTGCTACGAAATACTGTGTTTTCACTTTTGAAACCATAAGCTTTTTTTTTTTTGCAATGCAACGAATTTTATTTTATCGACCTGGCACTCTACCGTTAGAGTTCAATAAACATAATTTATTAAAGTTTAGGGAGACGAACGTATATTTCATGTGTGGCATGTCAGACTTCAAGTGGTCGACACATCTAGCCACGTCGGTAAGACAAAATTCAATCTGGCTTCTGTTTTGTTCTTTTGTCAATCAGATGGTCACAGTTGCGAAAAACGATCAAAACATTTAGACTTGAACGAAGGCGCTCTTTTGCTCCACGCATCTGAATAGTTGGGGTAATTTCCGGTGAGACAGGCGTTAATCTCTCTGACTTGATCTGGCTTACGAACAACACAACCGATATGTCAATTTTGTCCTGATGCCGCGAGCAGTGACATAAAATGATTACAGAGACTGCATACATAACGGGGATTTTAAATTCGTCTTACGCCAAGAGATTTCTAATATTTCTCGTCAAAACGTGCTTTGGGCAACCTCAGACTATATCAATACCCTCAATTGTTATTGGTGGGTAACGATTACCTGTTGGAATGGAAGAAATTGGTGATAAATCTACGTGAATCACTTCAGGTTTTAATTCTTTTCAATTGTTGCCATGAACTCATTGGATAAAGTTTTAAACAAGTGCCATGCCTTTTTGCATGGGCACGTTAGATTCGAAATAGTTTGATTTCTGCTAAAATTGCCGTATTCGCTATAAGAAAACCGTTTGCATCACTCGAAGAAAATAATCCATATGAATTGATGTCCGGTGAGATAGAAGCTCTGTCTGTATTTAAGGAAGACTACAATTTATATTCAAAACCTTTAGACGAGGGCAATGACCCAACATCATTGAAGAGGACGTTTCCAATTCGACCACTGTGATTTATTCAATGCGAAAGGATTAAACCAATTTCTTCACCTTTTGCATTGATTCTTTGCCTATGATATACTTTAATAGTTACGATAACCGCTCGGAAAATAGCTGTATTCATGTAGAAGAATATTATTTTCTTTGGAATAACCGATGGGATAGGCGTCACCTTTCGCACTATCGATCTGGCTGAAAAACATGGCAAGTGACATGATTATCAACTCCAGACCTTAAGACATGGGGCAATGACAGAGAATAACCGGCGAGATAATGGACATACAAACAGTGGCTTTATTTTGTTGTGACCATGCTAAGCATTCACTAAATAGCGTTATATACTGTTAAAGTAGAATGCTTTGGGAGCTTAAAGCAAAGGGTTGTATACATAAGACTGACCTTTTTTTAAAAATGTTTTCAAAACCCTTGCGATACAAACTGAGTAGACATTTTGTTAGAGGTATAGTTTATGTTTGCACTTGAAGTCGATGATCGTGGGGGCTTGTTCTTGATCGTTTGCTTTCTTTTAACCAGATAATTGGAGTTTCGTTTGGTTTGCTTTAAATAAATTAATACATAGTAGGCTTGATAGATTGCTTTCTTCTCACCAGACTTTTTTTCTGTTTCCTTTTAATTAAGATATTCAGTAAAGTTTCGTGCAATTAAGACATAGTAGGCGTGTGGAGTTAAATTAGACCACTATGTATTATTCTGTTTGCGTAGTTTTACAACTCCCTCTCCTCCCTCAAAGAAATATCTATTCTGCCGCCCTGATCAACATTTTGTATCGAAAACATGGTTATTTCGGAAGACATCTGAATTCCAGTCTTCTGAATGCTTCTCGGTTATTATGGTCTGCTCTTTCTAACATCCCGAATTGATTTGGGGGAACACGTGCCATGATAATTAACTCCCAACCTTAAGATGAGGACAATCTCAGAAAATAATTGAAGAGGTTAGATATATTCGACGTGGCCTTTTGGAATCAAGTCCAATGGAGATGTTTCGTAGTGGGTTGAGCTTCTGCCGCGAATTGACTGAATGGAATAATTCACAGTTAAAGTGCAGAGTGTGGGTGGCAATTTACGACTCTTATGAAAGAAACTGATGCATTCATAAGCCGCGGTTACATGGCCATCGCAAAGGTGAACTTAACTGAGTTTGCTCTGATCCGCATCAGATTTAGTCCACCTTTTTCTGTCCGTGTAAACACGAAAACAAATCTGATCCGGATCAGAGCTGGTTCAGACCCACCAATTTTTGGCCGAGTAACCGCGTCTATAAATTGTCATTCGCGGCTTGGTTCTGGTGTTGGGGAGAATAAGTAACAAATGTCGACTTAAACGTCAATCTAGACGAGGATATTTAATTTAAATAATTAAACGCTTCATAATATTTCGATAAACAAGGCTTTGTTCGGTTGCAATGAAGTGATTAATATTTTGCTAAATTCTGTCAACATTGAAAGTTTATTTTCATTTATATTTTTATCTTATTTTGTACTTGAAAATACTCTTGCTTGTCAAAGACTAAAAAGTAAAGTTTATTTTCGGAGGAATTTATTCTGCTTTTACACTGCTTGCCCTACAATTACCTTACAGGAGAAAAATAAACCATCATTCGAAATAAATACTAAATCATTTGTAACCTCCTGTTAGCACGGCTTCAACTCTTGACTGTGTATCTGTGTCCTGAGCAAATCAACCTCTGGTATTGGAAAATTCACATTGGTTTGAAGACGTCAATTAATGAGATATATTATATTGTAGAGATATCCCAGCCCTGTGTTCTGATGTAAGTAAAGCTGTCGTTCAAATCTGAAGTCTAAATGCAAAAAAAAGTATTGTCGATAAGGCTCACTTCAGTGTAATGCTTCTGGTCGACAGATCCATCTAAACCAGCGTAAAATACATATTATTTTTCCAATGTACAAATGTTTTTCGTCTATAAACCAAACCTTTCATTAAAGTGTCAATTATTTCTCTTGTATGTCCAATAAAGCATAACATTCAATTTAAAAGGGATTGCTGCTTTCTCGGTTCTAGCGCGAGTTTGATTTCTCCGAATCAATGAAAGAAGAATATAACGGAAATGAACAGCAACTTGTTTAATAACAACGTAATTAACAAAGTTTGGATTGCTCGTTATAGCTTTTGCAACTGATGATTGTATTTTGCAAGACAGGATTAAAGGCTTCTGTGCTCTTGATGATGAGCTATTGCAAGGTAACTTGGAAGCGTGTTTTCTGAACGACACACGCCATCTGTCTGCACAGGAAATTAACATGGCATGTCCTAATGTAATTATGCAAACGCAGCTTAAACTATTATATAACATCAAACGTAGTAATACGTTTAATCTTAATGGTTACCGTAACTGTGTTAACACGGACATATTCCATGCAGGAGTAAATTTTTAAAATGTTTAAGTGTGATCAAATATCCTGTTAACATGCAGCCTTTCCTTTCCAGAATAGAAGTTGGTCTTGCCAAAGGGTAATTCATGAAGACGCTTTTGCCTGACCGAAGACCGAATATTTTGAAATAAAGCTGATATTACTTGAGGGCGATCTTTGACCTTCCCTTCAAACCATCGAACGAGCTAATCTCAGATTCTGTCAAACCATCCGATTGATTTCCGCGGAGATACACGTAAATATGCTTGACTCTGGCTGACGGAATTGACATTTGTTGTGAGATGTCTTGATGTGGCCGAATGGCATTTGACGAGGATGTTAACATCTATTTTAAAGGATTGTTCTGTAACTGTATACAGGGTATTTTCGGAATTCCTAAGGTAGAATAAAAAATTGAAGAGCACAGATTGTTGTATAAAGAATACGTCTTTGGAAAAACCATCACGTGACCAGACAACAAAAAATTCCCCAAGGATACGACGATATAAAATATTTCCAGGGAAAATTTTAAATTGTTATAATATTACTAACACCGATTAACAAGACAATTCACTTTATGGACAATATGTTGTTACGTAAAAAATATTACATATTACAACTAAATTCAACATTTTACTTAGTAATTACGTCATGAATTCCTGAACCTAAGGGTATGTTTTCTACAATTATAACAACAAATTGTAAATATTATAAAACAACAACAAATAGTTTGCGTTATAACTTTGTACCGTGCCTTGAAGCACTATTTCACCATTGTTCAAATGTTTTAAGCTGAACATCAAACCTTAGCCACAAATGTTACTTGCTTATTTTCCCGTATGCCTTCTGAAGAACGACTTTCAATGTAAGATGAAAATTCGCAGCTGACTTGAAAAAGAGACGACTTTGATTAATCCGAATGGCTGGTGCCAGAGCAATTGCCTTGTAGAAAACATCCGTGGGGAATAAACGATAGTTGTTTTGGATAGTACGCAGGTAAATACATCCACATAGCTCGTTATTGCGTATTCAGGTGCTGATTCTATTTGGGTTTGTCTCGTTCAAAATTACAGCTTTCGTGACATTGATGAAATGCTCTGTAAGAACTTCTGATAAGGTTTAATCCTAACTTGTTTGTTCTGAACTACACACGCCATCTTGCTTAGGTAAGAGGAAATTAACGCAACGTTTCATAATAGGTGAACCAAGCAGTTTAAACGATAATGGATAAAAAATATATTTATCCGCAGACTGAAGGTTGATCTTATCGAGATAAACAAAGAACAAATAAAGTCTATCGATCAGTGCACTGTTTCTCATTAGTGTTGTGAAAAAACCTCTTGGTCATTAAAAAGTATGCTCACCGGAGACACAAGAAAACCGTACCGAACAAAAGACTGGATGGCAGTTCAATGTCCAGAGCACTTATAACTATCATAGAATAAGAGAAACTCCGAACAAGGAAGTCATGTTGGCAAAGATAAAATATTTCCGAAACATATTATCTATACCAACATGACTTCCTTGTTCGGAGTTTCTTTTATTTTATGTTACCCAAAACTAATTTGTGGAACTACTGGCTCCTGGGATTTATGCTCGTCGACCTTCCCGTAAAATCATCAAACAAACTAATTTAACTATTAATCTTATCATCCGAATGATTTCCTATAAGCGTAAAGCTTTCAATTGTATTCGACTCAAACTTTAAACGGAAATGGTAGGCAATCATTTAGTCTAGTTCTACATTAAGCTAGATTCGACCACTCGTTATCAAGTAAACATCTGCTGATCTAATTTATGACGGTCTCGATTAAGTCATCCTATATGAAACGTTTCTTTAATCTTGATGGTTTACTATTTACAAGGTTGGATTAACGATCAAAGTCTCAACAATAATTCTTACTAATAAACAGCTAGAGGCAGCGTGTATGCCTAGAGTCAAGCAATTCAGACTAAAAACTTCAAAAATTAATGGTCGTCGTTTACAGTGGTATCTTTCATCGATTGGGCTGGCACGCCGTCATATAAATGAAATAACCTTGAGTACGGCGTAAATCTCCAATCAAACAAACAAATCAAAAATCAATGTCTGTGTAAGACAGAACTGTAACCGGTTTGGCTTTTATTTATTGTACAAAAACATACTTGGACACCGCTCTGTGAGTAAACAAGATATCTGTAATGAGAGCAACGAAAATAATTTTACTATGTGCTAGAGAAATGTAACCGATTACGCACGTGGGGCATTTTACAGGTCATGTATTGCTAATAACAACAATAATGTAGACTCTGGAGAGATTTCGCCAACTTTTATTTTTATTCCGTCCTTGGGGATATTATTTTCTCCTGCTTATCAATCATATAACTCCATGACTACTCTTCAGAGTTATCAAAGAGCATTGTCGTGTTAAAGAATTTGTTTGCTTCCATAGAGATTTCAAACAATAAATGCGCTAGCAACAAAGGCTTGAAATCATGCCAGTGAGAAATGAAGTCTTGAGTTTTGAGGATGCTTATCTCTGCAGACAGACTACAGGGACTCCGTGGTGTCATGATTGGTAGACCCATATTATTCGAATGTACAAAAAGGATTCACAACGGAGACTTGTCAGTAATTATTAATAATAATATGAATAAACTTTGACTACACAGTGTTTTTATTTGCCCTTTAGTTTGAAAATTAAAAGCAACTTAACGGAAAAAACTTCTTAAGGCTCTTACAGAAAAAAAGGTAACACCGACGAGTCCTCATTTTGTAGCACAGCTCTATCTGGAATGTTATCCTCGGAATGATTTCCCGTAAGACAGGTATAACTCTTTCTCGTTTCTGATCTGGCTTAGGAACCAATCAATTCATGTAAGATCAAACTGTAAGTCTGCAGTTAAGGACAGAAAATAAGCCGCGGTGACACGGGCATCGAAAAGGTGAACTAAACTGAGCCGGTTCAGAGCTGGCTTTTGTTAGTTTGCCAATTAATGACGGTTTGCGGTTATACAACACTTTTGACAGCTCTCCCATCCCCACATATAATGCAAGTTTATAAATACAATTTTCATTCATCAGTTTTTTTCTGTATTGGCCCAGTTACTGGTTCTCGGAATGTCATAGTGGCCCTAGGTCTGCAGCCTCGTGTCAATACGACAGCCTTGTAACCTATAACTGGGCCAATATGGAAAACGGTGATTAATAACATTACAATATAGTCTAAGCAGATTGGTGCCAGCTGCATGAAAAGATTCTGTCTTTGAAAGTTTTAAGTGATGGATTAATTGTTTCATAGATGCCTTGACATGTTTACCGCTAACTAAGTTATAACTCCAGAGCCTGACCCATGACATTTGACCTTTAATGATATAGCTCAGATGGCCAATTCCAACGTCCTCACCGAGAGGTTGATTATAGATCGAGGAAAATTGACTGTTATATGAGTTAACTGTAATCCTTAAAAGGGACGATAACGACAGAAAACGCTATGCATCCCTCACATTTAAAGCTTTCAAATTATACTTTAAAAGTTTAGATTACTATAGGCAATGTCAGCGTCCTCAACGGCGTCTGAGGCGTTACGATCGCCCATTGGGGGAAAATAAATTGTTAATCTGTCTGAGTAGAACAATATGAATACGAAATTCCGGACAAACGAAGCGTTGTCAAGAATTCTTTAAGGAAATAAATACTACGTTAGAATAGAGATAGTGTTTTCGGTGACGAGATAATATGTAAATTAGAATTACAATATTAATTATTACACATATATTTTCATCACTTGAGTTGGCTTCTGTCCCACAATTATTCTATATCTTTCAAAACCAACTTTTTTAAAAAATATACGATAGCCGTCAAATATACCTAAAGAAAGGCATTAATTGTTTAAATTTTACTTACTAAATTATGATAGCTTCTGATATGGCTTAGGAATATAGCTGGAAATGTGAATAAACCCGGAACATTAATTCAAAGAAACAACATTTAATGGATAACTCTTAACCAAAAGGTACCGACATCGACCGAGAATAACCGACTATATCAGACATATAAGAGGCATGTGAAAGGATGAGTGCGCGCGTGTGTGTGTGTCAGGGGCAATTACCTGACTTTTCTTTCTTCAAAATCTCCGAACTAATGACTTAGAAGCGCGAGTAATAATGTTTCCAGGTAAGTTCACGGCTAGTTCTTAATTTTTCAAACATTTACACCATTTTCCGACCTTCTGACACAGTAAAACATTATTGAAGAATATCATGACTGCAACTTTTCTTAACTAAAATCTGTTCGATATCAGAGTGCTATTCCAAATAAATATACTGTGTAGCAAAATGTTCATATGACAATTGCTGACAATAGTCCAGTTGGTTCAAGACATCGAACATCATGATTCAAGCTCATTCTTGCGTTTAGTTTATAACAAGTCTGCTTGAATTATTGTCACGTCCATCAAAAGGTGGCAAAAAAAATTGTTGTTTCATTCCTTATTTGTCAGCAGTAATTTGCAAATAAGTATAGCCCTTCCTAATATTATGTTTCTGAGCACATAACAACGCCTACTTGGTCTTCTAAGTTTCACATTTTGTATATGGTGTTAAGACAAATAACGCCTGTCCCTTTGAGAGATTGCCTGAGACATCCCAAAGCATTTGTTCTGTTTTGCGGAATGGCTTACAGGCGTTTAAATCTCATTGGCTGCAACGAAGACAAATCCAGCCTCTTTGGGTTTTGTTGGATTTTGTCTGTGTGTCTTTTGGTGGTGTTGTTTACTTCTTTGTTTCTTGGTTTCAAAATAAGCCCACAGCAGTGGGGGCCAATCTGAAATCTCATTATCGGAATGATTTCCGATCAGACAAGAACAACTCTTTCTCATTTCTGATCTGGCTTATAAACCAAACAATTTATGTGAGATTACACTGTAAGTCTTGAGTTAAGAACAAGGACAGAAATAATTGAAATTATTCCTGACGATGATTAAATAAACCGAAATATAGAAACTAAACATGTGTGTCTTGTCGTTTCTCGGAGTTGTGATTTTGGTCTAATATGTCAATTTATTCAATGGGAAACACAGTATAGGTGATCTATGATATTTGGGCTTAAATGATATAGCTTAGATGGCCAATTCCAACGTCCTGTTGATTAGGCCTACTAGCTAGATATGAAGAACTGGGTGACCTTTCTACGTCAAGTTATTTGGGGGCATATCGAATTGTGATGACATTACGTAAAGAATTCATTAAGCAAATGTAGAAAAAGTAAAGGTTTCGCTTTTTACATTGCCCACTGTGGGTTTGCACATTTAGCCACACCAGGTTATCTTGCTTTTGTTTTGTTCTTTTGCAAATAAATTTATTTTTTTAAAGCACCGGGAATAAACCAGAAGTTGTCATCCATATGTCTAAAGTTATTCTCAGTGCAATATAAAGTCTAAGCAAAATTATGGTAGCTGCATAAACATATTCTATCTAAAGGTTGAAGTGATAGATTCATTCGCTTTGAAACACAAATCTGAGGATTATGGGATAGAACTTCGAGATATTTTAGAGATTTTCTTAATTACCGTGACATGGTTAACGCTAAGTAGGTTTTAACTTCAGAGCTTGATCCAAGCTATTTGGCCTTTAATGATGTAAAGTTACACTCATCTGAATCGATGATGTACTTTGCGGAAGACGCTTGATGTTTGTGAATGAGGAAATTTGCGACTGTTATATGGGTTAAACTGTAGTCTTTCAATGTGACTTTGAGGACAGAAAACGTTAAGTGATTACATATAACGATGGTTCTAAGCACATCTCCCACGTAGAGCTTTCAAATTATACTTTAAAAGTTTAGATTACAATAAGCAATGTCAGGGTTCTCTGAAGAGTAACGATTGTTCATTGGTGGAAAAGAAATTGGTGATCTGTCTGAGTAGAACAATATGAATACGAAATTCCAGACAGTTGAAGCGTTGT
This sequence comes from Katharina tunicata, assembly GCA_032466195.1. NCBI lineage: Eukaryota > Metazoa > Mollusca > Polyplacophora > Chitonida > Mopaliidae > Katharina > Katharina tunicata. Next base: position 10,286 of record JAVFBZ010027181.1, read on the forward strand.
CAAGAATTCTTTAAGGAAATAAATACGACATTAGAGTAGAGAGAGTGTTTTCAATGACGAGAAAATATTGTTATTCTAATTTGCATATTAATTATTACACTTAATTAATTATTAATAATTATCTAATCACATCACTTGAATTGGCAAACTTCGGCCTCGCAATTATTGTATATCTTTCAAAACCAGCTGGGATGAGTGCGCGTGTGTGTTTGTCGGGTGCGACTCAAATGCTGCAAATAGTGTTGATGTTATGCCAAGAATCAATTGAACAGAAATATATACAGCTTAAAAAATGTGTTTGACAATTCTTAACTAATGTCTGATGCTTAAACAATGCATAGCAATTACCAGGCCGTTGAGGGTTTTATTTGCGCCACATAGGTTGAATTTACAAAATATTTTGAGAGATTGTCTGACATCCCAAAACATTTGTTCTGTTTTGCGGAATGGCTTACAGGCGTTTAAATCTCATTGGCTGCAACGAAGACTAATCCAGCCGGTGTGTGCAAGAGGATTCAAACACAAGAAACCAATTAACTTAACGATTGGAATAGCAGGGAATCAGTTAACAGACGATCAGTCTTTGTTAGGGTGTAACAAAATGTTTATTAAGCTGTGGACGATAGGCCAATTGAACTACATCGATACCGAAGAAATATACTTTGGTGCATCTTAATGAATTGCACTTTAGGTTCAACCTTAAATTAAGCGGAAAAATAAGTCAATGCCAATTTTGAAGCATTTATTGGTTTCCTCTTTGGGTTTTGTTTGGATTTTGCATGTGTGTGGTTTGGTGGTGGTGTTGTTGATTTTTTTTGGATTTTTTTTGGTAGGGGGAGGGGTGTTGTGGGGGGGGGGCACCACGGATTGATATCCATTATCACGAAGTCAATAAGTTACATTATGGAAACGTGGCTTTCGTTCCACTCCATTCTCCATCTCTGAATC
>JAVFBZ010027192.1:0-11233 GCA_032466195.1 Katharina tunicata
AACGAATTGATTGGTTATTCTGTTTGACTTTATTCATATTGGCATATACAGGCCAACCAACCAGGTTGTGCGTACTGAGCCACGTAGGCTGCTTGCGAGGAAGTGAAAGCTAAACATGTAGAGCCAGTTGAGTGGCTCGCAGGGATACACTGCAGGGAAATGGTAGCGAATGAGTTAACTGCATCCGACGGTGGAAGAGAGTAACCGTACCAGGAACGGAAGTGACAGGAACACTGACAATCTGTGAGGCATAACCGGAAACCGAGGGCGTAGCGCTGAGGGAAAGATCTGAAGAAGGAGACTTCAAACTCCCAGAACGTCAACGGCAAAACGGAAGGTCTAAGATGGCGCAGACTAAAAGTGCCGAAGGCACAGCCGGAATCCAGGGGAAGCTGAACCTCCTGACCGGAAACGGGAACAAACATCTGAAAGGAACAGGCTGAGCAGACAAAACCGGAGCACGTAATCCAACCGGATATTGATCAACTACCTGTCTACCTAACACAGTAGGCCATGACACAGGAAATTGGCGTGTTGCGTAACCACCGGAAACGGGACTGCAGATGACGTCTGGATACCAGAAGTAAAAGTGCAGGAAACTGCTGTCGTGTTGGTAACATCAAAACCTTAACTAACAGGCACAGGAAACTCCGGAACTGCGTCAATAATACTCGTAGACGGAACTCGTCGGCAGGTTGCAATAAACTCTTGGACCAGCTTTGACGTTGACGACAAGAGGCGACAACACGGCCACCCTTTTTGAGGCCGAAATCCTCACAGGCCTACGGCTTAAACCGCCCAATCTGATAAAAAAAAAAAAAAAATATCAGCGATCTAAAACCTGTAGGAAAAACAGGAACATCCGCACAAGATGATTTCCCATTCCCAAAATGCCAGGCCAAGATACAGGAGACCCCCCCCGCCCCCGGGTATAGAGCTAGTGCTCGAAAACTCTAATGATCTAGGGCGAGACACGGCTTCACTATATAAGTACGAACGGAGACGATTGTGACCTTGAGCACCAGGCCCACCGGCATAGCCCAAGTAACATGTTGAAACCTCTTCAACGGACAGCCATTCCTGGCATCTGATCTCCGTTGTACATAAGGTATGGCCACGACAAGACAGGCCTACCGAGTGACGATCCCAACTAGGTTTAGAGACGCCACAACGAATACACAAATACATCTTAATAAGGAATACTTCTCTTATTTTTAGCAATAGCAAAATTACGTCCTTCAAGTTTGAGGCTGAAGAAATAATAAGATTTGCGCATGATGTCGATGTTGATGTTGATGCATCCGATCACGTGAGTCGGTGAGGGCCGAGAGGAGGGTCAACCTTTGAATTCTTCAGTATAGCAATAATAATTGCGTAAAAGTGTATTAGTCAGTGGAAGTGAGTTCATTGTGTAAGAAACATGATCTTTTAACATGAATGATTGATATTGGAAATACCTCAGGGATAAGGAAGAGAAGTCCACTGCCCGCCAGACTGCCAACTGCTAGGCCCACCATGAACATCAGAACTTGTTTATAGATGGTTGTTTTCATGAAAGGAAATAAAATGGCACCCCCTAATGCACAGATGTTGATGATTGTAACAAACAAAATTCCATAACCCCAAGCTGAAATAAATACAAATATCACCAAATACAGTAGTAACACCCTTAACAAACTAAATTTTTTGTAAATAATATACAACAAATTTGACGCCGAAAAATTTATTCCTGTTTGTATTTTATTTTTTTAACTTTTGGGGGGGAGGTGGAGGGGGCTTATGTGGGTAATTAATAGATTTTCTTGAGGTTTAATTCATACTCAATTTTGTTAGTAACTCTAACCTGTGAAAGAAGAAAAAAATGGTTGTGGTCTTCTGACAATAAAAATATTTAGTATCTACTTTCTTTAAGCATTAACCATAAATCACTCATAATTTGGGATAAAATTTCTGTAACTTACCACCCTGCTGTGCAAGTCCCGGGTTTGTGTATCAATTAGAATGATGATAAAAGACTGATTAGCTGTTGTGAATGGGATTGTGTTGAAACGGGCACAGATTTTTCCTAACGGAATACCAGTTTGTGGTATTCGAATAACTTTACAAACCTTAGTTTCTGAATACATGAAAACATAACTCACAAGAGTCTCTGCCAACTATCGTGTTATCTAAATATAGTTTGCGTTGCCTTCTTAAAAAATAAATAATTTTTCATCTGGTTAAACTTTCCCAATTCGATCAAGTCCGCGATCTATCATTTGTCTTTAAATGACAGCCATGTTGGAAATGTGATGTAACGTGATTAATTAGAGGTCGTTTTCAAATTTCACATTTGCCATCCGATATATGAGTGATGACGCCGTACAGGAGACGAAGATTGCAGTGTGTTTTATCAGTATCATAAAACTCTGGCTATTCATCGTCGTTTTAAAAGTGAAGTACCCTTGAGCACGATGCTGAATAGCAATTAAATTAATAAATAAAAGAATACTTGCTGTCAGTGACCTACATGTTTCAGTGCATTACTTAGCATACTCTTGTGTTCATAGTGTAGATAACGCACACATTTCATATACACTGCATTTACAATTGTTAACCACAGAATCGGGAGAAAATTAATTTTTACTTGAAGAAAATACAATACACATTTTTGAGCATGTTTGTTACAATTTTCTTACTAACGAATATTTATAAGGTCTGCATTACTATATTCAGCCATGAAACCAATGCAACAGCGTGTTCGTCGATAACAAACCAACACAAGTTATATTTATTCTTTAAAAAATTATAAAAGAAACATTTTGTAGGCTTTAAACAATGTGCACACACTTTGGTTAATGTTTGTCGTAGAGGCAAACAAAGTCGTCAAGAATAAAAAGAAGGCTGAGCAGATACAAAAAAATATGCTTGTAGCAGTTCTTTTACCATGGAACCGATGCACCAGCTAGCCATGACCTTATTCTTTTCTTGGCTACAGCTGTTCTTCAAGAACTTTCATAGTTGACTTACAACATTTACGTTTTACAGTTGTATTATTTGAGCTTAAAACAATTAGATATCAGTCAAATTTATATAATTTCTTTTACAAAGTGAGATCTTTTGGCTGTTTGGTCTATGTGATTTACCAAGATTCATCAATGACACGTGTAGTTTAGAGGTCATCTAAAATTTTGGGTTATTGGGTTAGTGATTACCTGCAATTTTGTAACCAAATACGAGTATTAAATTGAATTGAAAATTTATTCACCAAATAATCATGAAAACATGTAATAAATTAAATTATAGGAATAATCTGGCGGGAGTAAAGTCCAAATGGTTTTCATTTCATGTAAAGACGGCTTGCTATACATGTATTATGATGAATTTTTTATAATCATTTTCTTTATGGCAGGCACCATAGGGAAACATTTTGTTAAACCTGTATGTACATATTTAACAAGCATGATAAACACATTTAGAGACATTTGACATATTACATGTACATAAAGAGTGATATTTTTTACATCATTTTATCCCATGCTCACACACATGCATACACACACATTTTGGCACAATATCAAATGGTAGAGATATTTACTGGTCTTGCATGGGGGCATTGCGTTTTAGTCGTTTGAAAAAAGATGGTCTTTGAGATTTGACTTAAATAACGAAATAGATAAAACGTTTTTAAGATTATGAGGCAGTCTGTTCCACCCTCTAGGCCCTGCTACAGCGAAAGAATAGAAGGAAATGTTAGAAAAGAAAACAGGTCTATATAAATTTACTGCTGAGCTTCTAGTTGGATAGAAGTGAAGAGTAAATTGTCTGAAAAAGAGTGACTGAAAATGGACAGGAAGACAATATGAAGAGACAGTAACATAGAGAAAAAACAAAGTTTCGGAAAAGGGAGAATGTTAAGAGATTTAAAAAGAGGATCGGTATGAGTCTTGGTGAAAAAGTGATTATACGGATAGCTTTCTTTTGGCGAAGATGAAGAGGTTTAATGTGGGTTTGGTAAGTTGATCCCCATAGGGCAACTCCGGAAAGATCACTGGCCCCCTTGTTGGTGGTATAATCATAACTTTTGTTTTGGAAATGTTCAGGGAGAGCCGATTTGCTGTCAACCATGTCAAAATTTTTTGACAGAAATAGAGTCGTATTATTAAGTGTTAAACAAGATGAGCATACGCTAGTATCATCGGCAAATAAAATAAATTTTAGAAGGCTGGAGGAGTAAATAATGTCATTTATATAAAGAATAAACAGAATAGGACCCAAGATAGAGCCCTGTGGGACACCACAGTTTATAATTACGGGTTCGGTGGCTCTTATAATTTACTATTTGAGTTCTATTATGAAACCAATCATTAACGTGTTTTCGAAAGCTGTAATGGTTTAGTTTGTATAATAGAATAGAATGGTTAACGGTATCAAAAGCTTTCGACAAGTCGAGGAAGGCGACAGCGCTAAATAGTTTACATGTACCTTCTTTAGAGGTAACAAGATGGTCATACAATGAAGCCGAAGCGTGGAATGTTGAGTGTTTTTTACAGAAACCGTACTGATGTTTTGAGATAAGGTCATGGGCTTCTAAACGTTCGTTCACCATGTTTGCAACTAGCTTCTCGATAATTTTACTGACACAAGGGAGTATAGATATAGGACGGTAATTTGCGAATTCAGATAATTTACCAGATTTGTAGACAGGAGTGATTTTGGCTATTTTAATTGAATCCGGCGCTATACCACTCGATTCTCTTTCGGTTCTCACCACAGAAACACAGACTTGTCTGTGTTCCCAGGCTTTAAAGGTAGCTGTTTGAAGCTCTTGCGACGGACCATTCCAAAAAAACAAACATAAAGTGCACTCTCCGACAGTCCAATTCTGCGAGCCATTAAAAAGCAATCAATTTAAAATTAGCACAACAACATTGGGTTATTTGGAGGATTTAAATACACACAAACTGATGCCAGTCGTGGATTCAAGTTGCCACTGTTTGTGAAGATTATCACACGACCAATGGACATTGACCAATAAAATGACTGAATTACCTTGGTTATATTTTATCTTATTGTGGTTATGGAAGGGGGTGATAACCGTTTATGACAGCGGGGCTGAAACTAACAAACTTACGCCTGATTGGTCATAGCGCAACTGTCAATCTGTAAATTTACACATTGGCGCACGTGTTGCTAAATCAAGAAACTAAATAATATACAGACATGGAGAATTAAACGACCTGCTTTCCTTGTTTCACACCGTTATCAGTTTCGATGATAGGCCTACAGGCCCTCAGGGTTTTCATTTAGAGCTGAAACGGTTACAAATTTTTCATATCCGAATATTCATTTATGGTATTCGAATACTATTCGATTAATCGTTATAATTTAGCGCCATTTAGAAGTTTTAACGCAACTTTACATACCTTAGTCTTTGAACAAATAGGGAAAAAATGACTCGTGAGCGACCCTGCTATCTATCGTATTATTTCACTGATGTCTAAATGTATTTTGCCTTGCCTTCCTTTCATAAAACATATTTTTCATTGCGTTCAACTTTCCCAATTCGATCAAGGCGGCGATCTCTTGTTTGTCTCTAAACGACAGCCATATTGAAAATGTGACATCACGTGATTGATTAGGGGTCGTTTTCAAATTTCACATTTGCCGTTTGACATACGAGTGAAGACGCTGTTGGCAACGAAGATCATGGCTAGAAAACGTGGGGAAAACGGGAAATTTTCAAGAGTTATAGAAAAATAATTTAGCAGAAACTTATTTGATAGCCAAAAATAAGTCGCGATGTAAGCAAATTAAAAAAGTTGGATTTGTAGACGGATATCTGGACGTTCTAAACCAGCCTAGGCTGTCTGCTATACCAGCTGTACCCACTGTGAGTGTCACTGCAGAAAACTAGGTCAAATCAGCTGGCAGTCAGGCAGTCAGTCGGTTCCCCATACAGCATGAACATGATTGTCAAAGAAAGCCGCTACATGCTGTGTACATATTTTCTCCAAACCTTCTGAAGCTCTTTCGTTTCTGAATTATTTATGAGTTACGATACCATTTCAGCAAAATAAATTTAATCACATCACCGTTTTTCCGTTCAAATACACAAAGTGTGCCTGCATGCGTTTCTTTCTGTTTGAAATAAAAATGACTAGCCTACTTTTATTTTTATATCTTGGTGGTTTCTTTCTCTTCCAATCTCTTTACAATGCTATAAAAATCGTTATTTTGTCCGCATGATTGTGAGGAATCGGGCTTCAACATTTTATACGAACGAACTGATCGTTTGCTTGCAAGTTACGCAACATCGAAATGGGTAGCCCTGATATGAGACCCTTGTAATGCTATACACACCGTGTGGGCAGAAAGAATAGGCCTACATGTAGATCATATGCGCGGTCAGCCTGCAGTGCTTCCCGTCATAATTATATTAATTTATGTCCCAGTCGCTACTCCCACAAAATCACGTTAAAAACGCGATATTTAAAACAAAACTAACATTAAGTTAAAAAAAAAATGTGACTTTTACATTCAGGTTTCTTCCTGTCAGAAAAGAAGAAAATACAGTAACGAAAATGTGACACTTGAACTAGACCCAAAAATGAAATAAAATTTTATAAGGCCATCGTGCAACTTTTATTAACCGTCGACTTCACATATAAATTTTACGACTAACATTTCTATCTTTTGAATTGCAAAGAGCAAGCGATTTCGTAAAATCCCCAAGGCATATCTTGTGTCTATACAATAATCAAACATTTTTGGGTGAGTATAGACTTAAAAATGAACTAAACAGAAACACATGAATTTTAATAATGTGTATAGTCTGTAGGCCTTACAGTGTAGTTGTATAGTTGCCAGCCTGCTCTGACACACTGAACGGCTGGCTAATGCAATGGACAAAGCCAAGAAACTTGGACTCGCCGAGGGTTGGCTTCCGTAAGCTCTCGATGACAGAGTTGCAAAATTGTCATTCTTTTTAATAACATGAACGACAATTAAATTCTTTTTCATAACATCAACGACAATTGAATTGTCAAGCTGCACGCAACTAGCACAACAAATTGGATTGTTTAGAGGATTAAATACACACAAAATCGACGCCATTCGCGGATTCAAGTAGCCCCAATTTACGAAAATTGAACCTCCCAGCTCAGTGTTTCTTCGACCACGTGTCTGTCGGCTCTTTTCGTTGCTTATCTTTGACTCGTGTCTAATAAAAGAGTGACCTTTTAGCAATGCTATGTAATGTAAAATCAACTACAAAAGTGTTTCTAGTCAATATTTTAAATGGGTATGTTGCATTTTTCTTCACTTCAATATGCAGCCGATCGGTTACGTGAACATAGCAATGATGCACGCAGTCAAACCTAGCCGATAGCCAATACAGTGTGACAATTCATTACGGACAATCACAGTCTGAGCTATTCATTTGTGCGATGCTTACGAGACCTGCACATATTTGTAACCTCCATGTGTTAAACAGTAAGCATATAAAATCGATCATGCACGCGGGAAATTTTGTTGAAAAAAAAAAGGCCTTTCCGGGAAATAAAAAAAATTTCAAGCCGTGACGAAGATTACAGGGTGGTTTTTTTTTTGCTCTTCCATAAAACTCTGGCTAGTCATCGACGTTATAAAAGTGAAGTACCCTTGAGCAAGATAGCAATCAAATTAATAAATAAATGAATACTTGCTGTCAGTGACGTACACGTTTCAGTGCGCTACGTAGGCCCTACTCGTGTTTAACGTGTAGATATATAACGCACGCATTTCATATAAACTGCATTTAAAATTATAAACCACAGAATCGAAAAAAAGCTCTCAATTGTAGAAAATAAAAATAAAAATTTTTTGCATGTATTTTGTGCAATGCAAGCAAAGCCACAGCGTGTATGTGCACACACTTTGGTAAATATTTAAAGTAGTGCAAACAAAATCCTCAAGAATAAAAAGGGCTTGATATCAACAAGTACAGTACAACAAGAAATGAACCTATTGACAGTGACTTCACCGAGTGGTCAGCCTGAAGACACGCTCATGTTGTACTTACGTATGATCAGGATATTACAACAACAACATTGTTCAGAGTGATGACTCACAGCTCTGCATACATATTTTATTTGATTTATTTACTTCTTTTTTTGTGTAAAGTTGATGAAAAAACTAGTAATTGTTTATGCTTACAGCAGCATATGGCTCGCAAAGCTGGGACGGGGTTTGCAGTGGAAGCCGCATTCGATCGCGGCAACTGGCGATTCCCGTATTTTACACTTCACTTCAATATAGACACACAAAAACTCTCGGAAAATGGTTAATTTGTTTTGTTTACGCAATTAACTGCAAATCTACAATCTAAGAATTACAGTATTGCAAGAAATTAACCTAATGGTTAAGTCACACTGTGTCTTCAGGCTGTGCACACCGTGTTTTCAGCCTGAAGACACTGTGAAGTCACGCTGTTGTTGTAATCTTACAACCAAGGCACTTAGTATGAAGCTGTTGTCACATCAGGCTTAATGACAGAACAACAACAAAGTCTGATACGTATATATTGTCAAATTAAAAATCTGTCACAGCGTGTACGGCTACGGTACTGAAAACCTTAGCATGTTCCACTTGCTCTGAAGCGGTGAGCCCCGCAGTGAGGTGTGGTCGGCTTGACTGATGACTATATCATATGGCTTTCATATTTTTCAGTTCGAAAAAAAATAATTCGCCAAGAAAAAAATGGTCCTTGTCAGGGATTTGATCCATGATCGCATGGGTGACAGTCTGATGCGTTAACCACTAGACTACTTGGACTAATGATTTGAAGGTATTAAAAAATAGAGGAACTCGTGTTTTACACACTGAAGATTTCTCAAAAACTATTAAATCAAATACAACGTTATAATTTGAAAACAATCACATATATTATAAATATAATAAATACATCTTTAATAGTTGATCATTCCATTTACAAATCTCGATTTTCATGGTAAATTAGCCGAAATAATGAGGTTTCATTAAAAAAGCATGCGTTACACAACTTTTTAAATACTTACGTAATTGCTTAAATTTTTTCAAACATAAGTTGCCTTAACAGTTGTAGTCTACAGTATTAACTACAGACCTCTGATAAATCGTTCTCTACGTTTGAGTGTTTAAAGGATTTTATCAAGCTCTACACACTTATTTTTGCGGCCTGTAATTAGTTTGGTTGTTTCATTATGACATCAAAAGTTATCATTTGATGTAGACACATACTCCAAGAATAATTCGGCAGATTTGTGAAGAAAAAAAGCGACAGGTTTTAAAACGTATCGAAATTTTGCAACTTCAATTACGTAATCTTAACAACTTTCTCCAACTTGTATTTGCTGGGCAAGAACTGTATGCCTGTTAAACTTGAATGCTGTGCATTAAACCGTTAGAGAGTTTTCACCGTTTTTATGAAACCCTGAAAAATCAAAGAGGCGCAAAAATGACGTCAAAATTAAAAATTATCTTGACGATTGTTGATATTCCAGACAGATTGTGGACGCATACAACAATCAGTTTATTGCCACGATTTCCAGTTTTCGAGAAAAGTGGGGGGAAGAAAAATAAAAAATAATAATAATCCTTCCGATTTCAATAGGTATCCAAGTACACTTGGAAACCTAATTAAATTTTATTCGATCTATATGTGCTTAAAAGTGAATCAGCCGGCCAATCAAAAATTATTTTATGGTCAGAAAATCAGATTTGTTTTCAACCAAATTTATATTTTTCGGGCCCATACGTTTAGATATCAATTTTCTTCCAGAGACTCTCACATTTACGACAAAGCGAGAGCTAGTAGTAAACAACATTTCTACAGTTTTGTTTCTGTGGGTTTTATTGATGAACTTCTTTCAGAGGTATTTTTAAAAGCCGTAAATTGACAGAGAAAACAACAGCCAGTTGATTCTACTGGACATATGCAGACGTGATCTGTGTTATAATTACAAACCAATATTCAAAAATAAAATTGATAAGATTACTTTGAGATCATATTAACTCACGGTTACCAAGGATAAAATATTTTATTGTACACGTCGATTTTGATTTACAACAAAGCATAAGAAATTCTACAAAGACTGGCAAATGAAAATCAGCCACAACCATTAAATATTTAACAGACGTAAAGAAACAACACAAATTAATAGAAATAACTAAAACAATTTGGTTCAGTTTAATTGAATTTATTGCATTTATTGTCTTAATTTTCAACGTTCATAAAAGATAACAAATAAACAAAAGTTATTTTTAAAAAATCAACAAGTAATCTCCCCTGAATGGTTTTCTTTGCGGTCCGCCTTCAATGACCTAGATATATATGTGAAGCGGTCAGCAATTCAAAAATAATTTATAATGAAGTCAGGTTGATAACATTATCGTTTTTGTTCAATTTATATTTGGTGTTACTTTATAAAATTGAGATTCCTCTATTCACAGGTGTGTGTTTGGGCTACAGTATAAACGAGTAAATATCAGCTGTTCTGTAATTTAGCCTGATGTGACAACAGCTTTCATGCTAAGTGCCGTTCTTGTCAGATTACAACAACAGTGTGTCTTTAGGCAGAAAACACGCTGTGCACAGCCTGAAAACACCGAGTGCACAGCCTGAAAACACTGAGTGCACAGCCTGTCTTCACTGTGTGACTAAACCATTAGGTTAATTTCTTGTTGTACTGTACGCATTACGCATGTGGCAGTTTTTTTATCATTGAAAGGACGCACATGCTAGCGATGACCTAATTCACGTTTTAGTTTTAGGCTGCAGCTCTGCAGCGAGAACTTTTATAGCTTGACGAACAACATTTACAAGTTTTAAGTTGTTTTATTTGGGCTTAAAACTACTAGATATGTCAAATTTATATAATTTCTTTTACAAAGTGCGATGTTTCGGCTGTTTGGTCTATGTCATTTACTGTGATTCTTCGATGACAGATAGTTAAGAGGTCATCTCAAATTTTCGGTTATTCGGTTTTTGTTTTACTATTCGATTACCCGCAAATTTATAACCAAATATGATATACAGGGGTAGAAATTAGATTTTTTTTTTCCGTAGCCATTTGGCGAATAAATTTTACTCTCCACTAAATTTCGTGACTTCTTGAGAAAATATATAAGATATAGGCTGACTGAAAACTTTTTTTGTAAAGTATAAATGAATCAACTTTCATAAACACATCTCATTCGTAGATATATTTTAAGTTAAATACCAACCCCCGTCGAT
>JAVFBZ010027212.1:0-11231 GCA_032466195.1 Katharina tunicata
GTACTGACATGTTACAGTTCATAACTTGAGGTACAGGTACTGACATGTTACAGTTCATAACTTGAGGTACAGGTACTATGTGCTGACATGTTACAGTTCATAACTGGAGGTACAGGTACTATGTACTGACATGTTACCGTTGATAACTTGAGGTACAGGTACTATGTACCGACATGTTGCAGTTCATAACTTGAGGTACAGGGGTCCGTTTCACAAAGCAATCTTAGCTTACGTTGAACGTAACTACCATGACAACACAATGCAACGTAGCCTAAGATCGCTTTGTGAAACAGGCCCAAGGTACTATGTAACGATTGAGCATCCATGTTTCTTGTTTACTCTTTTTTTTTACAAATAGTACCAATTATCCATAATCATATCAATTTACCCTAAATCACCTAAAATTTTGTCTATAAAAGTACAACTTCGGAAGCTATGTTAATGACTCTGAAATAATATATGGCTGTCATATGACAATGTTGAGGTTGGGGAGTTTCAGGGTTTTACAGAAAACATAGATTTGTTTGTTTACATGCTATAATACTTTCACAACTTAAAAAAAAGATACACTGATATGTGGTTGAAATTGTAGGTGATTTAGGATATTCACCCACTATCTGGTTTAACAAATCGTTAGTCCATGCGTAATATAAAAGTTAATTTCTACAAGTTACCGTCCAAAATCTAATGGGATATAATGAGCCCTTTCAGGGTTTCTTCTCTCGCCATATCAAAGCCTGTATATAGGCTATATATCTTATCTATGTTTAATTATAACTTTATTATGTATTTTTGCATTCAAGCCGTTCAGTCTTATGGTGAATAAATAAAATAAAAATATAGAAAGGTTAACACTTTTCTGATTGAAGTAACCATTCATTTTAATTAAGGACTTTATTTAGTGCGCTTAACATATAGTTAACACTTTTCTGATTGAAGTAACCATTCATTTTAAATAAGGACTTTATTTAGGGCGCTTAACATATAGTTAACACTTTTCTGATTGAAGTAACCATTCATTTTAAATAAGGACTTTAGTTAGGGCGCTTAACATATAGTTAACACTTTTCTGATTGAAGTAACCATTCATTTTAAATAAGGACTTTAGTTAGGGCGCTTAACATATAGTTAACACTTTTCTGATTGAAGTAACCATTCATTTAAATAAGGACTTTAGTTAGGGTGCTTATTATATATCAATTCAATGTTTGTTTTAAGCACAAAAAAGTTTAAACAGCAACACAGTTAATAAAGATTACAAAAACATAAGATTTGTTTATTTATCTGCGTGCAGTATACTGGTATGAAAACCTAACATTCCCTTAATTGATTGCTTAATTATCACTGCTTCTGTTTGGTGGCAAGGAATTGAATGCTATAAGAGCACTGCCAACTTCCAAAGCAACCAAAGAATATTACACGTAAACTAATAAGACCAGTAACTGACAGAAGGTCAGTCTTAATTTACCTGGGGAAAATATAAAACTCAAAAAAAGAGATGAAATACTTTGTAATTCGTTAGAAAGCTTACAGCTGCTATTCTTATACAACATCATCACATGTTCTAGAGCCTCAGACCTGTGTTGTAATGTTTTCTGACATAACCTAGAAATCAGTCCTCTAAAATGTTCATGAATACTCAGCACCAAAGTATTAGCCAAGGGGGTGTCTCGGTGTCTTTGAGGCATGCTGAAATCATTTGAGACACCCTTATTCAGTGAAATTTAACATGGGAAAGATAGGAAAAATGTCAAATGAGACACCTTATTTCTTTGAAAATAGTGATTTGAGATACCCTGTTTTTGATTTCTGGCTAACACTATGCTCAGCACTTGCCTTTGCTTTGCTTGTGTTTTAATATGTAAATGTGCATTTAGCAATAATTAACAAAACCCCAAAACACTTTATGATATTAATACAAGCTTCATTACATAGTCTAAATTGAAAAGTCTCTTGAAAAATACAATTTTAGACCAACACTTTGAAAGATTTTGGTAACCTATACACCTGTCCTCTTAAAATGAGTTTTAATACCCGGTAATTAGGGAAAACCCTGTTCTCCCCAACAGCACAGGCCTGAGGCGATACAGGTACTCCAATTCGATACCTAGGCCTCATCCGAACAGTCAACTCAGTCAACAGTCACGTTTACTAATGTCAAATGTAGAGTGCTGTGTGACTGTCTTTTGCTAACAGAAACTGACATTTTGGACAATTTTTCCCTTGAAGGCAAGAAGTGACTGTGTGTAAAAACTGAGCCATAGTTACGGAAGTATCTCTTCTATGATATATAATCATTTTTTATATTTCCCTGTCCTATAAAAATAAATTATTAAATATTGTTGACGTAAGTGAGATTCTGACACTAACTTCAAGGTGTTCACTGTCAATCCGAAACTGAAAAACAAACAAAAAGTGATACAGATCTCTGTCACTAGAAAGAAGCATGTCATTTTAATTACCGGGTATCAGATAATGTGGCGTATCTAGTCCAGTAAAGTTGACCCTGTAGTGCTATGCAGTTTACTGGACCAATGATAACAACCTCTTCAATTTATTTGTTTCAACGTTTCTACCTCATTACAGAGATCGTTTTCAAGTCACCACAAATAAATTAGAGAAGTTGTTATCCATAAGAAACTCGGGAAAGTGTTCGATTTTCCAGCTTCTAAGAGTCCGGCTAAAATGCCACTCAAAGAACATGCTCCGCAGACTTGCTAGTTTAATTCCTTTATAAAAAATTTGAATCAGTGAGTAGCATTTCAAACCGACACATCAGATTATATAATCGTCATATGACCACGTTGCAATTGAGTCATACAATTTAGCAACATGCCTTCATTTCCTCTCCGATTGTTGTTCAACCTGAATTCGAACTTTCCTTTCACTTTCAGCAATAGACGTTTATCATGGCGCAGACAACTAGAAACGAAAACGAGGCTTGGTACGCAAATTCGAAATGTCACTTTGGAGCAGGGAGTCTAAAAATAAGACTCCCTGCTTTGGAGCAACAACTTGGAGAATTTACCCGAGATTACGCAAGCTATAATTGACAGATAGTAAAGTGAGACAGACAACACACCAAAGGATAAACAGCAGAAAGGGTACAGCAATTTCATTGAAGGATATTTTATCATATATCGATGATTTCGAAGGTAAAAAACGTTCAACACATCAATCTTGTGTCGTTGTTGTTGTTGCACTACTACATAATTACTAGTGCCAGAAGTAACTCTCCTATGATATTTAATAATTTTGTTAATTTTATAGAACGGAACGGTTCTATAAAATTAACAAAATTATTAAATATCATAGGAGAGCTACTTCTGGCACTACATAATTACTAGTCCGAGGAGATCAGACGATAGTTTTTTAGTTATTTTATGTCAGGTGAAAACTAACGTGTTAGATCTAAACATTGGCCGTATTGTACATTTTTAACAAACAAATAAAACATCTCTAAAAAGATTCAATTAAGTGTCACATCAAACAAAATTGCCAACTACATTGCTTTCTTCTTTTTTGCATTTGGCTTTATAAAAACAGATCTCAAAGAAAACGCAGTTGCAATGTTTTAGATAATCAGGCATGGGGACAAACGGTCATTCGATGGACATTACTCTTAATTTTTGTTATGACTCTTCACAGGCTTGTGAGCAATATACCCATCCTAAAGCCTTTAGGCTCTATTTCATATAGGCCTATAAGATATGTAAAATACAATTTTTCATGTTGCAGTTGAAGAAAGAACGTCACGTTAAACTTAGGCGTTATTTTATTGTCGTAAACATTTTGTGGAAGTGGTCCCTGACTCCTTAATCTATTGAAGACATTTACAGAATAATACATGTTCAATTTAAGTGCAAGCAAACATAAACAGAACTACAATTTAATATTAATAAATAAATCATTTTATTATATATATATATTTTTCAACGAACAATTTACATACCTCTCCCTTTTTTTTAGGTTACCCTCACAAAAGAATCACCTGACAATTGTTTAAATGGAGGAAGTAACTGTAGATTTATACCAGGCATTTGTGCGGAGGGACTGCCTGGGCTATAAATATAAATGAAGAAAGGAGCTCTAGATTCACACAAACCATTTCTGCGAAAGGACTATCAATACAAATGGAGGAAGGAACTATAGATTATGGAAGGAACTAGGAACTATAAGACATTTTTAAAGAAGGACTATCAATTAGAGGGGAAGGAACTATGATAGTAATCATAATACAAACATTTTTTGGTTTATCCAAAAAGTCTGAATAAGTTTATTTGCTGTATTTGACAATTTTTTTTTTAATAATTGATGGTCAACTATATCTGTACAGTTAGAATATGACTTCTATTTACCCCAGTGTCATGGCCTGTCATGGTACAATGCAAAGTTTATTAAGGCCTATGGGAAACCTTTAAGAGTAGTATTCTCCGAGTGGTCATGATGTCTTTGTTTCACTCTGGAGGAACATTTTTTTCTCAACAGAGCAACACACTTCATATTTTTGAATTGTGTTAGTGTAGCTACTTACAGTTGGAGCACACCATTGTCATGGAGGCATAATTGAAATAGAATATATTCTAGTAAGTTATGATGATTTAAATATCTTTGGGAAATTATTCACAAAGTAACACATGATACAAAAAAAAAGTTTTCTTGTTTCTTATTTTTAAGATACGATAAATGTACATAGTATAATACTCTAAGATGCTTGTTTTCTATTTGTACTTTTAATCAAAAAACATTTTAACAATAAATAATAGTGAGCAAACACATGGTATAAATGCCTGAAGGCTAAGTGTCAAACTGTCAATCCTCCCAATTTATGTTATGTTACAAATACAATGTATGTGCCAAAACTGACTTTCAACTACATATAAATAATAAAAATGAATTAACATTTCGCTAGTGTTTTTAAGTGTACTGGTTTTGATAAAGCTGGTCTTAGTGACTAATATTTACACTGGATACATAACCGATGGCGTTTTAAAAGGGTAATCTATTTAGTCATACGAAAAACAAACATTGGCAATTCAAATGTCAGTATTACCTTTCTGTAATCGCAGTTATAGAAAAGAGTGGCTCTGTTTATTTGAGAAATTGTTTGATCTTCAAGAAATATTTTAGTAAATGCAGTATGTCAGTGTATGTTTAATGGCGCTAAGGACCAAGAAAGTTCCTATAACAAGATTTTGGAGCTATGCTTGATTTGCATAAAAGAATCCTACATCAACCAATCAAAATGAGCCATCTAACGTCCTGGCGTGACAGCTCTGTGTTGGTGTGGCATTTAGTAATGTTTACACCACGGCAGCTCACTACTTATTTTGATAAACACAAAGTATCCTTCCCCATGGTTGACATGGTTGAAATTTGATAAAATCGTCCCCAAAACTAAACTATTTAAGTCATTAGTAGCATCTTCCGCACTGCGCAACAGACCGCGCAAATAATAGTACAGCCCCATATAACATTACAAAGCAATGCATTCATATTTTCCATAATTACAACAACAAAAAATGCGAGATTATTTCAACTTGATGCCTCACAAAAAAACGATCTTTGCTAAAATTCGCCGTTTTAAAATGACTGACGTGCTCTGCTGAAAACCACTGGCACATACCTTAATTAGTCCTAGTCGAGTACACGATCAAAAGCTTGACAGGTCATGATGGTTGAAATTTTGAACAAGCCGCCTTGGAAGATGATAGGGGTTTGACAGCCCTGCCTCAGAATGTAAACAACAGCCGAATCACACCTCGCTCAACAGTCTCCATACACCAAATGGGACCTATTTAGGCTTTAAAATCACACTGGCCACAAACCTCCACTCAAATGCTCCATATCAATACCAAAAAGTCCACCAAAAAACAATGTGCAACTGGAGAGAAAAAATAAAGAAGAAAATGCACGTTTTATTTTAAGAACTATATTCGAACTATATCCCTAACAAAACGGAAGTTGTAATAGGGGTCTTATTCCACATGTACGTGAGCCGATGCATTCTAGTTGAACTTCAACTATCTCCGGTACCGTCCGCCACCTCCGAATATTCGCTTTAGTGTAATGACAGGCCATTTTTTAGTCCATTAACGGTATATTTACCGCTGCAGGCAAAACTTGTATGGCATGTAGATAAACTTATCGTATAGGACATCAAGTGCATTCTGCACATATACAAATCGACACAGAGCAGGTAACAGCAAGAAACTGAAGAAATAAAACAGAACTATTTAGCATAACAAGAGGCCGAAATGGCCAATGCAACAACAGAATCAAGTCACGTGAAAGAGTTTAAATATCCTCATAGGTCGATTAATCAGACCAAGCTTCAGCAGCCTCGCTATGATGTTCACAGCTATATTCAAAATGCCTTGTCATTACGTATACAAGGTCCGTATCCAAAGTCAATCAATGGACCGTTTTATATGTGAGCCGATGGTAGAGAATGGACGTAGCCGTGAGTAAGCACCTTTAACTTAAGCTTTCAGTGTCCACTATTTACCTTGTTTGAAACGAACGCTTGATCCAGTACTCAAGGGTAGCATTGATCGACTGGTAACATCATGGTAATATTTCTGTCTATTTTGTTGCTTTATTTTCTGTTTTACAACAGGTCTTGTATTTTTCACTTTGAGCAGATCTTCAGTGATTGGTAAATTTGATCGAATACGTCCATTAACAGTTGTGCGGGGGAACTCCCACTATCGTGCTGCGATAAGCTAATAATCCAAGATAAGGGTCTTCACCACTTGTACTGGATTTCTTCAGGATTCTCTTCACAATCTGAACTGTCTTCGGCTAGACCGTTTGACTGCGGATATAGCGGGCTTGATGTTGTATGAATAAATCCCCATTCTTTAGAAAAGTTATCAAATTCACTACAGTTGTAACATGGACCATTGTCACTGATTAATTTGTCAGGACCCATGTCTGGCAAAAATGGATTCCATTGCTTGTATCACACAGGTGTACTTCCAGATCCAGATAGTTGACATATCTCTGGGTAAGAAGAGAAGTAATCTATAACAATAAGGTAAGTTTTGTTATCCATATAAAATAAATCAGAGGCACTCTTTTGCGACGGATTTCGTTTGTTGACTTGATCTGTATTGAATACAAGTTTCACAACTTTTCACGATATTGTCAATATCACTGTTCATGCGTGGCCAAAACATGACCTCTCGAGTCCTACCTTTATCCTTTGTGTATCTTTGATAACATGTTTTCACGTAGCTGTATAGGAATATCAATACAAGGACCTTTAAACACTAGTCCATCAATTGCTTAGAGTTTATCTCTGTAATTCCAGTATTCTGTGATTTCCACGGGACAAGAATGTTTGTTGTTTAGCCCTCCGTCGAGGATCACAGTAATCAGTGTAGGCCTACACATGCCAGGATCGTTTGATGTAACAGATTATATTTCATCCTGTCTTTCTTCAGATAATTCTAGGTTTGCTATGATACCATCTACATATACACTCGAATGTCTTCTTCTGTACTACTAGTAGCAATACTTTCTTTGTTGTACGCTCTTGGAACAGTGTCAGTGGTGAACATCAATTTACCTGGCGTCTTAGTCAAACCGTTGTAATCTTGGGGGACACTCGTTAAGACCTTTCTTAAAAATTGCTTCCAGCAGTTTGTGATCTGATCGACCAAATAAGTATTAGTGAAAATGTTCACAGGCATAAGCGATTGCCAAAGTCTCTTTTTCAATCTGTGCATTGTATATAGCCCTATATATTTTTGTCAAGAGTAATCACTCTGGCACAGGGATATCGACTAATTAAAGTCAATAAATTATCTCATGTTCTAGATCAATTCACAGAGACAAGCCCTATATAGACGCGTATGCGACTGGCAGCCAATTGTATGCGTGTTTTTGTAGTAATACGGCTCCTATGCCACTTTTACTAGCGTCAGCAGAAACCCGTTTAGGTTTACTCTGGTCGTGAAATTGTAGCACTCGTTTTCCAGATAGGGCTTGTTTCAAATAATTCCAAGCATCCTCTTGTTTGTCTGTCCACTGCCACTGTACTGTTTTATCGAGTATAATTCTTAGTGGTGCAGATCTTGTTGAAAGTTCTGGAATGTAACGACCCAAGTAATTTATCATGCCAATAAACCTATGTACATCTTTTCTATCAGATGGCCTATCTAACTCAGTAATAGCCTTCACTTTTCGAGGGCCTGGTTTCAATCCTGTAGATGAAATCAGGTCACCTAAGAATGTAACCTCATTTAAGCCGAATTGCAATTTGTGAGGTTGTAGTTTGAGGTTTGCTTTTCTGGCAATACCAAGCACCTTTTTACTCGTAAGTCATGGGTTTCTTTGTCACTTGCCCATATGATAATATCGTCCATCGACGTGTCGAGTCCTTCGACGTTTTCAAAGAGATAATGAATTCTCCTATGGTAGATTTCTGGAGCACTAGAAATCCCAAATGGGAGTCTGAGATAGCGGTATCTTCCAGACGGTGTGTTGAATGTGCACAAGTGTGAGCTGTTTTCGACTAACAGCAATTGCCAAAACCTACTTGATGCATCTAATTTCGTGAAACAACGAGCTCCAGCAAATTTAGACATTATTTCATCTCTTGTTGGTAATTTGTAATGTTCACGAAGAATGGCTTTGTTCAGATTTTTTGGGGCCTAACAAATTCTCAGCTTACCAATTGACTTGTGAACCACCACCATGGAATTTACCCACTCAGTTGGTGAGTCAACTTTCTTGACTACACCCATATACTCCATTCTGTCCAATTCCTCTTTAATATGACTGTGGAGAGAGAACGGAACTTTTCTGCAGACTTCCACAACAGGCACTGCGTTTTCTTTCAATTTTATTGAAACCTGTCCTTCTAGGCACCCAAATCCTCAAACAAATCAGGATAATTTTCTTTAAAGTAGTGACCTGTGTTTATTTCTTCATTTTGTTTATTCTGGGCTTCTAAACATTTTCCATTTGTTTTATTTTCATTGTTATGGTCTTCCAATTTCACATTTATGTTTTGACTTTTATGTGCTTCCATTTTATCTTTGTCCTTTTCGTCACTATGGCAACTTGGCTTATTCCATAGTTTTATTTTCTGTGTTGATAGTAAGCACTCTCTGTATTAGACCTATTTTCTCACAGGCTTTTCTACCTAATATAGCTGGACTTTGTGTGGGACTAATAATTAACAACAGCTTATGTGTCTGTTCTTTGTGTTTTACAGTTAATATACTCTGACCACTCACTGGGATGTTACTACCAGAATAGGCTGTTAGTTTGACTGATGATTGCTTTAATGTGACTTTTTGTTGGAGTTCTTTGTGTTTTACAGTTAATATACTGACCACTCACTGGGATGTTACCACCAGAATAGGCTGTTAGTTTGACTGATGATTGCTTTAATGTGACTTTTTGTTGGAGTCTTTTGAACTCTTTCTGTGGCAGTATGTTGACATCTGAACCTGTGTCTAACTTAAGGCGAATAACAGTTTTATTCAATTCCATTGGAAAAATCCCCCTATCAGTGTCTTGTCCATACACAGTGTCAACATGAAATTCGTAAACTCTCAAGGACCTCTTGGTTGAGACGAAACTCCCTTATGTGTCAGATGACCCGTAACTCCCCTCATCTTCATTGGTAGACTAATGCTTTTATTACTAACTCTAAACGATACTTTCATCAGGTTGTGTTTATTTTAACCCATACCTAAATATCTACGTGTGTTACATATTCACCACATATGATCTTCAGCATTTACATCTTACGTAGATTGCCTTCTCGAGATGCGCGCCTTTAGGTTATCCAGAACAACTAAGGATTCAGATCTATCTAAAAACTTGAACACGCGATGATTTATCGGTTTTAATTAGTCGATATCCCTGTGCCAGTGTGATTATACTATTGACAAAAATATATAAACATGTGTTCTGAATTATTCTCCGTTTCTTTGATTATAAGCTATACACTGAAACGTTTTATCAAGCTTATAACGGTGGGACGACATACACCGAAACGTTGTGTAGATAAACTTCCAAGGAGTTGTAACCAAAAAAAAATAAGAATTAATCAGATATCGGCTCCTTAAAGTAACATACAGGTAAGCACTCAAAATTAGGGTTTTGCAACAAATTCTGATTGCCTTGATTTTAACCAACTTTGAAGTTTTTACATAAACTAAAACAATTACTTTGAAATGAAAATTATTAAGTTGGTTCAAGGCTAGTAATAGCCAGGAGAAATCATGCAATAATTCGAATTCAGCGTAAGGAAGGCTGGCCATTTTTCCTCGTATGCCTCAAGTAATAGAATGAGTTAAGATTTTGAATAGTGGATGGGGGCGAGGCTAATTAACATATCCACATAATACTATTCTGACAGAAAATTCAGTTTTTAGTTTTTTAGTTATTATAAAACTCTCCTTCAACCTACAAAGTTCTACCTTATCTTATTGTTATAAAGGGCGGTGTTCTTTGCGAAGAATAGCGACATTAACACTCCCGTAAAAAGATTTGTTATGCTGTCAGAATGAAAATCATTGTTCCGTCTCACTGCCAGGAGAACAGGCTCTGTTTATACTGAGTAGGATATAAATACAGGATTAGGATATATCACAAATATCTTTGAGACGAAGTTTAGATTTATCAATAACGATAACACAACTTAATTGAAACTCAAATCACATTGCTACGAACAAGCGTTGTAAGGTATTACCGATTGATTGCACTTCCCTATCAATGTCCACGAAAGGAGGATTTGATCTATCATGGCCTCAACAGAAAGATGGATGGAAACACTGAAAACAGTTGATTTTGTTCCACAATGGTTTATTGTATACACAAGGATTTTTAGCATCACAGAATCATCAGAGAGGGGTAAGAGAGTTGTTATAGTGGGAATCTACTGAATTATGATATCTAATACTGAACTAAAGACCCTTACTCAACTTACCCCATTTCTCATTGATGACATGGTTTACAGATTTCTCTGCAGCACTACGCTAGTGTTCATATATGTTATGTACATTCACACACTATAAAATCCCTAACATGTTGAGAGATATACCACGTTCAGGGATATACAACAAACGGGTTCAGGGATATACAACAAACGGGTTCAGGGATATACCGCAAACAGGTCCAGGGATATACCTCCAAACGGGTTCAGGGATATACCGCAAACGGGTTCAGGGATATACCGCAAACAGGTCCAGGGATATACCCGCAAACGG
>JAVFBZ010027231.1:0-11231 GCA_032466195.1 Katharina tunicata
CTCAATAAAATTAAATTAAGTATGGCATAAAATCGTTACACAAGGTAGAATTAGATGTTTCTGATTCTTGTTTGTTTCGGTGTTTAAGGTCATTTCAATCATATTATGGGTTGCCATGCAGTGCTACGGTTGATGAACCGCCCTCAGCGACTGACAACAAAGGAAACAACACAGCATATTTTCATGACACACAAACCATAGGAAAGTATAAACAATCGGCTTCATCATGCCCCTTAGCCCAGATTGCACCAAAGCACATGGAAACGCACTTATATCTTTATAACGCACGTTATAACGCACTTTAAAAAACATGAATGAATGGTTGGGCCCTGGTGCAATGTAAGGCAACGAGGACGAAGAAATCTATTTCTTTTGGTGTCCTGTTGTTCGTCCTGTTAATGTCCTGTGGTGTCCTATGTGTTACAAGTGTCGGTAACTGGCACGCCAGCGTATGAGTTAAATAATATTAAGAACAAGTGAAGCCTGAATCACACAAACCAGCAATCCATTAGCTGCAAGCTATTGCCCTTGCTGAATTCGTTACCACCCCCTCTAATTACAGTGGCCAGTAACGGAATCGATCTGAGGAGTGCTTATTAACTAAAAGCCTGTTGCTGCCGGGCGGCTTTATTTATAGCCTCATGTATTCCTTCTTTATAACGACGCGACGTTTTGTATCAGTGTGTTGACTGACTTATTTAAGAGGTGTTAAACGCAAAATTAACTCTGTAACGATGAATATCTGTTTACTCCATTATAGAATATGCAGCAGCAACGACTATATAGTTTTCATCATTCCACAATTAGTACCAACCAGCCTGCGAGTGTGGCAAGGTTATTAAAGCCTATGGCTTCAGAACTGACTTTGGTTTGTTTGTTTATTTAAGTTGTTTTACTCTGTACTCAAGGTTATTTCACTTAAATGAAGTGCCAGCGCAATCGGTGAGGGGAAAAAACAACCTTAAACGATGCTGGTAACATGCCAGACAAAACAAAACATTTACAAAACAGAACACAACACAAAATTTGCATCCCGGAATTGAATGTTGCACTTCTAAATAGTTATATTTACAGCTGATTTACATCTCACATATATGGCTTCAGAAAGTTATTGTTTAAAATCGAAGGGGCGCGCTTTCTTTAGAAAAGTATTTTAAATGTACATGTACAGTCTTAATTTGATTAAGCGTACAAACGTTGGTAGATGATGAGCAAATGTTTTTGGTTTTCATCACTGAAACTATGATCCATCTTCTTGGCGTTGAGGCAAACACTTAGGGGGTATTGCTTACCACGGAATATAATGGTAGGCCTACCACAAGTGAACAGAGATATTGTGCGTGCCAGTGTCAACTACTAGTTACTTGGAACTCTTGGAGCAGTGTAAATTTGGATACGCTACACGCACGTTGATGTTGTTTCGTCCGTTTGTGCTAATTTGATGCATCACTTACACGTTGGTAGTTGGTAGCCGAAAGTGTAAGAACACACCTGGTATCTATACGTTCTCCAATTGGCTAAATCCCGCGTCATTGTCGCTATTTTAGTGTCACCACTGAGGTCGACCTTTGAAGGTATATAAATGTGCATAAAACTCGTACATTTTTGTTTTCGCCAAAAGACTATTTACTGCGCATGCACAATATAAATACACATAAACATCACAGGCAGTTGAAAAAAGTTCCAGCCAAAATGGCGACGCACTTATGTCGTCGTCTGAGGTGCTTGATGTGCACAGTACATCCGAGGACTTACGAGAGACACGTTGTCTTAAGTAAGGTTAGTTGAAAGGGCTATCTAAAACTAAATGGACAAAATGCTAACTCTTTTTTGTTGATGAAAACAATACAAAACAAAACAAAACAATTCAGTAAGTTAAAGTAAACACACAAAGGTTCGTATAACCAGTTGGACGTGTGCAGATCAATATTGTTGAACTTTTGTGGCGAGATAGGTTATTATCACAAAACGCCATCACTCCCTTAAATTGCACATGCGCACAGATTGTTACATTGTGCACCCTATGACATTTTTATAAGTCGGAAAGAGAAAAAGCTTATGTTCGTCAATTCGTTTTTAAAAATGACAGGGGTTGAATTCCCAAGCGAGTACTGGCCTTCCAATGTTTCAAACTCTTCTGATTAAGGCAATGTTTGTTTTTGATTTGCATTTACATAATATTTGATCTCTTCTTACATTCCTATCACGTTATATAATATCAAACAAATTAAACAAAACTAGGGATTTTTGTTTGTTGCATTGCTTAAGGCAGTGATATGGAAAACAAATATTAGAACATTGGAGCCCAATTTAATATTGATGAATTGAGAAATAATAATAAATGAATGCCTTGCGCTAACTAATATTTCCTGAGACCAAGATTATAACTTTCTTTTCAATGACCCAGTTCATTCTTGAAGAGGATTGCCATTTTGCTTTTCTCAATTGTTTTGCTTTTTGTGACTTATGCTGAGCATTGTCCGCAAGCACGCCAGCAAAGTACGTGTAAGTTCTGCAACTTTAATCCCCCTTACATCAGAATAGCAGATGTACTGGCACTCGGAAGTCATTGAATGTACTGCGCACATCATCTTGGACGTGATACGATCAATGCCATTTTGGCTGGAACTTTTTCACAGTCTGTGTATAAAGATGACAATGTCGACAGATTCCCTAGTTTTCATTTGTTTTACATTCCGAATATAATTTGCTGCTAAAAGTAAACTTTGGGCGTCTAAATTGTCTCGGTTACTCCGTGCTAGGTTATGTGTACATTGAATATACGGCGGTAAATAGGCCTTCGGCGATACATCTATCACGACCGAGCTAGGTGATGACAGCAAAATAACGCGAAATCACGCGAGATTTTGCCGATAAGATGTACTGTTTTTTTGAAAACTTCAGATTCGAAAATTCGCAATAAATGCAGGTTACCCGACGAGATCTGGTGAGTTGCGAGAAACATCAATCGAATCTTTCGTTACTGCAACTGATTAACCAGAGGAGAGTTTCTTTTCATCAATAACCTTCACAGCAGCTATTTAGATCATAACCGTGTTTGGTCATTATCTTAAATTGGAGACATTGGAAACGTGGTATGTTTTTTATCACAATCAATTTAAGTTAAAAAAATGTTTCTTCCTATTTAGATGTTTCAGGCTGCATTGCTCATTTTACCTTAATGACCGATTAAATGCCTTTTAACAATGGTCCAAAATAACAGGCATAGTTTAGGCAATTCCTAGTGCATTTTTAGGAACTCAGATATTGTGATTTAACAGTCACTTGAAGTACTCGAGGGAAACATTATCCTGGATGAGTGAGTTTGTAATGTTGTGGCGGAAAGCCCATCAACTTTTTAAGAGAGTATCTCGTTTAAGCGTCAGTTAGAAGCTGAACATAACAAAAACATGACAAAGAAGGATTTTTACCCAGAACTATAACCAGAAGTTGAAATTACATCTTTTTTATTTTTTTTATCATAGGCCATAACTGCCCGAACATTTTGTCTTTAAAGAAGATACATCATATTTCATAATTTTCTCGCCGCCACTAAGTAAGTTGAGCGTTGGTCTGCTTCAGTGTGCCCGGGATATGTTCTAATAGACCCTGTCGATCGTATGTATACAAGTGTGGTTTTTCAGGTGGCTGCCGAGATCGAGGGGTGTTTTTTACGATGTTTATTTCCGGTTTTAAAGTGTACACTGGCAACGCAATGTCGTCATATACATGTAAGTAAAAAGCCCTTTAGTATAATGTTAAAGCAAATCAAATAAATAGATAAAAACGACAACGAATATACAATTATTTAATGTTTTAAATTCAAGAAGACTGTAGTTATTAAATCATCGATCTGAATTTTTTGATAACAAAGAGCGTTAATTATGGGTTTTAGACTGCTGTTTTATGTAAACTGGTATTTGGATAAAGACAATTCTCAGCTACAAGTGACAGTATTATGTTTTACTATGATCATTGACTCTTGTTTGTTTCGTTAACTGGTTCACATACCAGTTCTGTAACGCCTTCTCCGTTGATTGCACATCTTTAATGATACTTCTGGATTGTGTTTTAACTATAATCTCATTGGATGGTTGCTATAGCTCTCTAACCAACAGTAAGTATCATTCACTCTTAGAGAACCTTATTAGTTCATGGACAAAGACGTTTTGTGATTAAATTATTTTTATTCTATCGTCGAATAGCTCGTGGTCACGTACTAAAGTTGCGCTGGTCGTAACATAACTCGTCTCACATAACTTTATTAGTAACTTAGAAATTAGCGTTTGTAGGACGGGCATTAAGAAAGTGATCATCTATGTGTTTTGATTGCCGATTGATCAGACAGATGGCTCCAATAAATGAGTATTTAAACGACACAATCATGGAAACATAGTTTTATTAGACGACACGGTACAGTGGGTCAAAGAGGACAGTAAGGAACAGTTACAGAACGAAAAAAGGGAAACACATTGAATCTGTTTCCTGAAGTCCCTTAGCTCAAATCACCGGGGCACAAGAAGTTACCGCCGAATACTCAGGAAAGGAGGATTGACTAGGTCCGCTGCTGAATGGAGAATTTCATGATAATAAAACTTACTGTTAGTCGCAGAATTAGAATTTATAGGTTGCAACGAAGGTTCAATATTTTGTGAAAATAGAATATAATTGAAGCATATAGATTAAACTAGAAAATAACGAGTGGGAAATATTAATTTCAAATATAGTTTTTCTGTGCCCTATCATACCTATGCCGATGGGATAAAACATGTTAAGGTTAACTCTTCTGGAAAGATCCACATCACCTTCACCTAAATTCCTTAGTTCAGTCTCAATGAGATCATGTGGCATCAACCTGGAGAAAGTCCCTTGAAGTTTCTGGCTTGTAACCAACGTGGCTCCAACATCAATGTTGACCTATGACCTGTTAGTGTGTCTTGTGGCCCTACTGGTCTATCATCGGGAGGTTAACTAAACAGACGCTGATTAAATATGTCTGACCCGACCAGTGCCGGATTTAGGCACAAGCTCAACAACCTACAGCTTAATGCCCCGGAATCTGCATGGCGTCTCAAGAAGATTCTACATTTGATTTTATACTAATTTTTACAGGTTAGCCTTTCAGAACCTCTGGGATTTATATAGCTAATGACCTTACCAATTCTAAATCCGAACCTGCTGACTTCTCTCGACCTTGGAATCAAATGTTTATTTTTACTGAAGTTTACTTCATTGTAAAGTTTGTGTTCATTGATGTTTGCTTGATTAATGAA
This sequence comes from Katharina tunicata, assembly GCA_032466195.1. NCBI lineage: Eukaryota > Metazoa > Mollusca > Polyplacophora > Chitonida > Mopaliidae > Katharina > Katharina tunicata. The sequence continues at coordinate 5,274 of JAVFBZ010027231.1, forward strand.
TCAATACACTCGAATTCTTGTAACACTTGTAAAGCGATCGCACATTTCACCTAAACAAATCAATGTAAATGGGATTTGTGTCGATTGCGTTTTAATGTAGAACAATTTGATGCATGATTTGCAAAGCGTTAATTATTTTTCGGTACATTAAATATGTTGTTTTCTCAAGATTATGTCGAAAAGATAAATATTATTTGAATGACACATTAACACAAAGCAAATTGATTACAGTCTAATGTTTTGTAGAATGATTCATTGGGTTTTCTGCCAAATAGGTAAGCGATTTGACACAATAGAAATCAATATATCCAAATTATAAAACTGTCTATTTAAAGTTAAGGCTACAAGTGTTTGTTATGGCTAAATTAAATTTCATCATTGTTAAACCATTATCTCTCCAACCGCATTCTCAGAATAGTAAAGAGTGTAGAATGTGAATTATCATGAATATTTTTTTTCAGGCGGATTATGGTTATTTGGCGTAGTAAAGCATTATAATATGACACAGTATAAACTAACATGTTTCCATATGACATTAGTCAGGAAACACAGTGTCCAATCTGTCCATGTATATGTACTGTATTGTTAACATAATCACAAAAATTAATTTCCGAAAAATATTGTTTTTATCGGAATTTTGTTTTTTTAGCTCCTTTATATTTGTGTAAAAAGGGATTGACAACTCACATTACTTACTTAAACATAGTTATTTTTAATCTTTACAAATCCCTAAAATCTCAAATTTCCTGGGCTTTCTTTAAGCTGTGCTCTATATTATTGTTCATCTTTTCCCAGAGCTGGCCATTCATGTCTATCCAATCAGGATCCGTGTCCGACATTTTGGCCTGCCTGTTAAAAAAAATAGAAGCACATTTGTTGTGGCATTGTATTTTTCTTCCTTAATGCCCCATGTTGTTTGTTATCAGTGTCGCCGACGTCGAGTGTGGCTTCCTTAACATAATGTACGCGTGCACACGTCAGTTAAATATACTTAAAGAAACAAAGCAACCGGTTGACACACGATATCTCAGCCGTGTCTTGGTCGGTAAATTCAAACGTTAAATTGAACCGTGATATGCCCAGACAATGTCTTGTATCTTTTACTTAACTGATTGTTGTATCGTACCAATAAACGTTGACCCATTTATTTTGTTGTACTGAGAGTGGAAAGCTTTATGTCAGATGTAACAACGCAATTGTACTACATAAACAAATTAACATGGCTGCCGTCAATTATGTGAGAGAGATAACTTTAAGACCAGCCTCAAGCTCCAAGTAAACAAACAAATATGTTATGTTTTTACAGAAATTCGTTTAGTTGCGCTCTTTCGTTAAATTGTTTTGATGGCGTCTGCCAATTTACACTAAAAAGGGGGAGAAAAAAACCTAACAAAACTCATTTTAAAGTGGCGTTAAAAGTTGCCAACAATAAACCTGTAATGGTATATTTACGTAGGTACAAATGTCGCAAATGGACTAATATATTCTTGTGCGAAAGTGAACAACAATGGGCATATTTGTTAGAATACGATGCCATATACAACCAGGCAATGTTAAAACAAGAAGCCCAGCAGGTTACTACACAGCCGACTTAATTTAATACCAGCGCCGCCCTTACATTATTCGACTTTCCCTATATTTGTAAACAGTACTCATGAGCTTCATCGGATGTATACTCCTTCCGCCATCTGGTTGATGTTCAGTCATAACACTGGTACATTTATTCAGATTTACCTACCCTTTTGTTTATCAGGTACCTCAATCAGCGAAGTCAAGGTCAGATACATTAATGTGGTTTCCGTACACAAAAGAATACGTCGGAGACAATTTGGTCTACAGATTTAACATCACATAACCAAATTTCAGAAAACGTTTCAGCATTTGGACAACTTGCAGGTACGTTGGGGGCCCCGGCTCCAAGCCAGGGGTCCTTTGATTGAAATTTAGACTTCTAAATCCACATCACGGCATTGGTGTTGGTTCTAGTCGATTTGTCAACCTTAGGTCCATATAATATGAAGGAAATTTTTATGTAGATGTGGAAACTGTGGCTGAGTTTTGCCAGATTCGACCCAATTTTCCACCACACACCAACATCGTTAATTCACCATGAAAGGGAAACGTCCCAGAGTGTGCCGCAAAACACTAATCAAATCAATCGATACTTAAAAAAAGTGTATGTGTGCTTGTATAAAATTTCCATGCGTTACAACTATTAATAATTACATGTTTATGTTAAACCTACGTGACAATGTGTTTGTGGTTACATCACAGGCTTCATTGGCACGTCGTTAGAACTGATCTTTAGACTAGCGATTCAAATATGTAGTCATTTTGTTTTCCTTTCTTGATTGCAGCCATATGACCTAGTAATTTACACTGAAGGCTGAACAAAAACGCCTCTTTGCCTCTAGCTTAGGTAACCACAAAATGTTATGAAACATAAAACACAGCGATTACAGCAAGAATAATCGCAGCCAAGTTACGTTAAGAGGTTAAAATATCTCATAAAAGCGGATTTCATTTGGCCATAACATTTAACTTTTGTTGCTATGATGAGTCGAGTTCTTCGAGGTGACACTACTAGTCATACCGTGTAAACCCGGACATTTTCCATAGACCTAATTCGATAAGGAATTATCGAAAAATATCAGGATTACGTTTTGCTTCGGTAGAATTTAAAGTCATTAAAAGTAATCAGCTCTCGACCGGCTGTTTGAAAAATATCAAGCTGTCAAACACGACACGGACTTTATTGACTTTGCTTTTATACCTTGAAGTTTTAGCTCTATGGAGTGCCCTAAATTATTTTACTAACGAATCCAGTTACATCGAGATAAGCTAATACAAAGAAGGAGTATAATAAACAATTGTAAGAGGTATTGGAAAACTGACTTAGAAGTTATGAGATTACACACGGTGATAATTTATGTAACTTGCAAACGAAGCAAAAAATACCAGTTGTATGTTCCCATTTCGGCTTCAAGCAGAGACGATGTGACGAAGGGGCGATCGGCTTTTATGTGGAGGGTGGATAGGTGCCACTAGGCTATAATGCAGAAATCAAACAAACGATCCTCAGACATCCACGTTCCAAATCGCCTATCTCCGGTAACTACCGTACTGTAGTGACGCACACCTTGTCACCCCTCCTGGATGTGACGTGAACCCGGCTGGCAGCAAATCTGGCTGCACAGAGGTCACTCTGGGCGATTCAATGACTAGACTAATGAGACAATAGACACACTTGTGCAGGTGACGAGATTTCGCTGTATAGCGACGGTAAGCATCTGATAAGCTGGTAAACGCCGGTCACAACATTGGCGCCCAAAAACTGTGCCTGAATCCACTCCGAGGTGGTTGAGTATGATTGTGAGTAGTTGCTAAGTATTTATTTATTTTTCTTGTGTGGCTACTCAGAGGGATAAGTCGACTGCTCCGTTAGCTCGTTCCTCGTGGTTCGGGGCTACCGCGTGGCGTTTTTTTTTGTTTTGAATTATTGTTTTTTGTTGTTGTAGATCATTTCTTTTTGGCTAATGCCTTTCCATCATTGATGTTGTTAATGGGCATATAGTCTAATTTAATATATATTGGCTCGGCTTGATCGTATGGTTAGCATCAACTCGTGTAGGGCCGTGCGCACGGGTGGCCGAGAAACTTCAATTCAGGGGCGGGGATGTCAACTGTTTGTATACATTCTTGTAACACATCTTTTTGTAATCCTGCTGGCTTGCCTTGTGGGGGTTGTAGTCATTCTCAAAATGTCCCTATACAATCGTCCAGGATTGATGACGTTGTTGACGACCATGTTCCGATTGTCTCCGAATCGCCGCCGCCTTGCCTAGTAGCGTCCGTTACTCACCCTGGTACTCAAGAGGAGGGAGGGCCGTGGGCGTTGCTTTGATCTCTTCTCGGGGGTGGGAGTGACGCATTCGACTCAAGTACCCTCGTTCCGACACTATCCGACGATACCAGCGCCTTCCAATGTTCCCTTGATGTCGACCAGCATAGTTTATTCGCCATAAAAGTGAAACGTCCCAGTGTGACGCAAAACACTAATCGATCAATCGATATTTCAAATAAGTGCATGTGAGCTTGTATAAAATTTCCATGCGTGACAACTATTAATAATTACATGTTTATGTTAAACCTACGTGACAATGTGTTGGTGGTTACATCACAGGCTTCATTGGCACGTCGTTAGAATTGATTTTTAGATTAACGATTCAAATGGGTAATCATTTTGTTTCCCTTTCTTGATTGCAGCCAAATGACCTAGTTATTTACGCTGAAGTTTGAACAAATACGCTGTTTGTCTTTGTCTCTAGTTTAGGTCACCAAGAAATGTTATGAAACATAAAAACACAGCGATTACAGCAAGAATAATCACAGCCAAGTTACGTTAAGGGGTTAAAATATCTCATAAAAGCAGATTTCATTTGGCCATAACATTGAACTTTTGTTGCTATGATGAGTCGAGTTCTTCGAGATAACCTTACTAGTCATACCGTGTAAACCCGGACATTTTCGATAGACCTAATTCGATAAGGAATTATCGAAAAATATCAGGATTACGATTTGTTTTGTTAGAATTTAAAGTAATTAAAAGTTATCTAACGGTTGTTGCATTTAAGCGCAATTAAATAGGCTTGAATTATTGTGTAATCAGCTTGTCGACCGGCTGTTTGAAAAATATCAAGCTGTCAAACACGACATGGACTTTATTGACTTTGCTTTTATACCTTGAAGTTTTAGCTCTATGGAGTGCCCTAAATTATTTTATCAACAGATCCAGCTACACCGAGATAAGCTTATATAAAGAAGGAGTATAATAAACAATTGTAAGAGGTATTGGAAAACTTACTTAGAAGTAATGAGATTACACACGGTGATAATTTATTTAACTTGCAAACCTGGTAACGTCAAAGAAAATTAAAGATAAAAATAGAACTATTAAGCATAACAATGGGTTGATCCAACCATGGAGCTTTAAATAGAAGGAGGCACAACTGGCCCACATCAACGTGCGCTATGATTGATTCCGACTCAGATGGAGACGAGAGATTAGCATTGTAGGTGTGAAGGCTTAATCAGCTCTTCGGGATAGTCCGAGGAAACTCGGAATCACCAACCGTGACGAGATCTGAAGCTCAAGTTTAAATCGTATGTATACATGTGTAATAATAATAGTGTTAATATAGATAACCATTTAGTCACTGATTAATCTATACTTTACTTTATTATTATACAAGTCCTTACAGTTTATGTTTTAAACTTTATCTTGTCAATAATTACATATAAATAGTTGTTGTTTTGAGATTTAACTCACCCCTGAATACTCGATTTCATTGTCCACTGAAAACGTGTCTTTGAGAGTTAATCTAGAACATGATGATTTGCTGTTTTTTAATTGATCAACTTCCCCCTTCCAGTGCGATTTACTTTAGTTTGAAAACAACAAATATATTATTATTATCCCTGAGGTTTAAAGTAACTTTTGTATAACGACGACATTTTATAAATCAAAGGTTGGAATGGCAATATTCGTGTAACTGCGATATTCGAGAAAAAAACAACATCAAATCGGTGAAATATCCCTGAGCACGGCGTTAAACCTCAATCAAACACCCAACAAAAGCTGCGTAAGAGATTAATTTATTTTTGTTTAACAGTCACCACGCAGTTTCTATGGCAGGTCTCACTCGTCCTTCGTACGCTGCCTTTTTTGTCTGTGTTAGTGGTTTCAGACTGATACTATATAACTTGATGTCAGTTGCCTTAAATGCCAAGGCCATCATTAAGGGCAATAATCACCCATGTCTTTCAATCCTAGAACCAAAAAGTGAATATGAATATCTAACACACAAATGGCTTAAAGACGCAGCCCCTTTCGGATATAAAATTAATCTACTTTTTAGTGAGCACCAAATTCCTACCACCCAAGCATTCGACACTGGA
>JAVFBZ010027242.1:0-11230 GCA_032466195.1 Katharina tunicata
AAAAAAACAGAAAACAAAATAATTTTTTGAAATTGATACCTCATGTTTGAAGTACGCTATATGTAGTATCGATTATCGAAAAACTACCGGACATGGTCAGTAGCATTGTCAAAGACACTAAATTTGTTTACATCTCAAACGCGCATATTTTTGATTGCTGTAAAGCGACTGAAAAGAAATGTGCATATTACAATCTCACTTCCGTTGAAACCCGCTACGCTCAACACCAGTCAGAAACGTTGGGTGTCGGAATCGAACATAGAACATCAAAGAAGCTTGGCCACGTCCACTAGCCTTTCAACTTTCTATAGTACAGCGTGGGCTTCTCCTGAGTGAGCCGTAATGGCTGGCAGAGTTAAGCCTCCTTCTATTTATAGCTCCATGGTTCAAGTAACTGACATGATTAAAATTACCTGTCTGAATAGAAAATCTTGCTGGTTTGTCGAGGATGACATATTTTTCCTGTCTGCATTACGTCGTCTATGTTTATTTGAATTCAGACATAGGCCTAGAACCTTTGCATGAGCTAAAGTCGAATGTTGTTGATGTTGACAACGATATAACTTGGGCTGCACCTTCGACAAGTTGCAAGACCGCCAAATTAGCGATGCCGCCTTGTCATAAGTAACTGAACCTCGCACAGAAAAGGCACCAAACTGAAATGCTCCGAGGGAAACGTTTACAGCCATAGCTGTTATCATTTAACCTTTCAAACGTGACTTGTTTCTGAGGCAAGTGATGAAAACATTGCAACGTGCGTTAACCTTGTCTTCTGCGCATGTGCTCTAGACACTTCCGCATTTTCAAGTCACGTAAACACGGATTTTTTTAAAGTGATAAATTTGACTCCTGTTTCAATATAAGGGAAGTCTTCCTCAAGTTAGGCAAACCATTGGTAACATAAGCTGTGACAAAATCATTATTGTTTCACAATATAGCAATACCGTTTATTTTTTTAAGCAGATGGCTTGTTAGACTTGAAGCACAGGGACAAGGGGACTTGTATTAAGGATTACGTAGTAGACTAATCAGCTAATAACGATATACAGAACTCTGCATCTAGGACTTGTGTCAAATTGTTTAAAGTTGTAGTTGTATACTAGAATACAACAACAACTAGTATACAACAAGTATATAACAACTACAACTTAAAACAAATTGATACAATTTAAGTCCTTATATATGCACAGGGACTCGTATCAATGTATGGTTAAAAGGCATAGGGGTCAACTCGGCACATCCAACTCAGCAAACCCAAGTCGGCAAGTCGGCAAAACATTTAGTCCAAGTCGGCTAACTTATTGGTAGCGGAGTATGTATGTGACTGTCAAATCTATATTTAACTTTAAAGTCGTTGGTATATCTTTACTGTATTATTCAATGCAAAAATCATCATTATTATAGTGGATTTTGATTTATAGTGTTTAAGATCATGTTTAAGATCTACAGATTGAGACTGTAAAAGCTCCCGACCTCTAACAATACCTGAATTATGAAAGACAAATACAGAAAATAAAGTGAAAGTCACCCGTAAGCGTTAACACTCTATTTTGTGATTTCAACGCGGCCCGCGCTCTACCTGTGACGTCACTCAGAGCTATAGAACTGCAGAGGAATTATATTCATACATATCGTTATGTGCAACTTATATAGCGGCGAGCCAGCCAGATGGGTGTAGAAAACCGCCCTTAATAAGGCCGGCAACATAGAAGACGTCACAATTATGACAGCAATACATTTACAGGTGAAAAAACGGACACCACAACAAATCGATATCATGCCTCTTATTAGCTCAGATAGCACCAGGCCAAATATTAAGAATGTGGTTACTGATTTGTAACGTCTGACGTTTTTTTACCTGAAATTCTAACATCTGAACAAGCGAAAACTATTTATTGAATCGTTTGTCCATGGTAGCCGTAAAAGTTATTTCCCTAACACAATCATATACACGAGTTATCCCCCCTTACAATATCAAACAGCTGTTCTCCTGTCAAACTTTTGCCCAAAACGTTGTGCTCACTGCTGGACTATTTTACCTTTTCTTAATTTTGTATTCATGCCTCATATTGTTTAAACTCAAATTCATTTAAATCCCCTTTAGAGGCACGTAGATTTTCTTATCCAGCATTTATAAAATATAAATGCAAAACCATACAAGATCATTTTAGTGGGATAATTTAATTGTGACATCATATATAGTGTGCAAATATATACTTGCTCACATATGTACAACTTTAAGTAATTGTAGTAGCAATACTAAAAATTGACGTATATCTTACATGACCAAATAACCGCATATCTATTCTGTTTATTAAATTTAGGCTAGTGAACAACATTCGACCTCGAACAAATTGCATTTATAGTAATATTATATACGTTATTTATTCATTCAAAAAAGAAAAAAAAACTGATACAAATACAGCAAATCTATTAAAAGAAGGCCTACAAGGTCAATTTTATGCTCAAAAATCTGTTTATATGAATAATATAAATATATATATCAATGACTACCATTATATTTCTTTTACATACATTCTTGCAAGCAACAGCACTTTTCGATTAAGTTTACGGCGGCATAATGCACTGTACAGAACATTAAAATGTTAATTAATGTTTATGTTGAGCTCGCCATGTTGTTTGGGTTCAGAATTTCAATCCAGTAACCGTCTGGATCCTTTATAAAGGCGAGACCTTTCATCTTTCCGTCATTTGGCTTTTTCACAAATGAGACACCAAGCTTTTCAAAGCGTTCGCAGGCTTTATCCACATCGGGGACTACGATACCTATATGCCCAAAACCCCGAGGGTCCGAGTTCCCGTTGTGGTAGACGTCCCCGTCTTGACTTTCGGTGCCCCAGTTGTGTGTTAGTTCCAGTGTCGCCTTCTGACTAAAACACCATCTTGTTCTTTCCTTGTCGCCTTTTGGGATATTTTCTGCTGACTCATAACCCATGAAAAAGAGAGAAAATTTCATAGTAGGGAAATCGAAACGTTTAAAAAGTCGCATGCCCATCACTCGAGTGTAAAAATCCAATGAAACCTTCGGATCTTTAATTCGGTACATAGTTTGTTGGAAAAGGAAGTCTTTCGTGGCCTCATCTGGCTCTGTGCAGACAGAAGCACATTCTTCAGCACTCATTGCCATCTTTAAACAGCTTTTGACAAATTGAACTTGATGTCTTTACTGGCGTTCTTTTAGAAAAGTTAGTACTTTTAACTGAACCTTGGCCCTTTTGGACTCGTACATTGCATGTCTCATCAGCTTCTAATAATGCTTCTATCTCGAAAGGCCAACTTCATTCAAGAAAAAAATTCATCATCGAGCTTACCTATATTCTCAGGTAAAAACCATAAAACTTAAACAAGAACAGCGAAAATACATGTGGAGTGTGTTATATCAACTGAAAATCAGTGATCTATATGCTGAAAATATACGAGTGTCAGGTGCCCAACACAGGAAATAGAATTCTTCTGCGTCCAAAGATGGCTGTCTTTTTCGCAATTGGTGACAACTTCGAATTAGTACAAAGAACGATAACTCTGGTAGAGATTTGTACAAAGACGTTGATGGAATAAGACCCCTATTACAACTTGCGTACGGTGGCCCAGAGAGGACATGGATTTTTTTTTTTTTTTTTTATGTATTCGTGTTTTTGTTTTTTTTCCCACACGGATGATAAATACTTTCCGCACAGGTGGTAATTATTTCCCATCCGTGTGAAAAGTATTTTCCTCTTGAGTGATAATGATTTTCCATCCGTGTGAAAAGTATTTTCCACTCGAGTGATAATTATTTTCCACACGGATGATAAATACTTTTCACACAGGTGGTAATTATTTTCCACCCGTGTGAAAATTATTTTTAACCTGGACGAAAATTTAAAAAAAAACCCCACGAATAAATAAAATAAAATGTCAACAAAAAACAAAAAAACATCCAGGCCCTCTATGGACCACCGTAATAAATATTTTCCACACGGATGATAAATACTTTCCACACATGTGGTAATTATTTTCCATCCGTGTGAAAAGTATTTTCCTCTTGAGTGATAATGATTTTCCATACGTGTGAAAAGTATTTTCCACTCAAGTGATAATTATTTTCCACACAGATGATAAATATTTTCCACACAGGTGGTAATTATTTTCCATCCGTGTGAAAATTATTTTTAACCATGTCCTCTATGAGCCACCGTATAGTTGTTATAAATAGTTTCAGTTTTGTAAATGTTTGAATGAATGTCGAGAGAGTTATCATACTTTATTTTATCTCAGTTTATTCCGACAAGAGTATCGTCCCTTGGACCGTAACTGAAGTCCAAGTTCGTAGCCATATCAGATTTCAGGGCGGTCGAGCAAGGTGCAATTTTCATTGTTTTAAACGCTTAGAAGATCCACTCTTCAGGTATTGTTGATGCACCTGTTTTATAAAGGTGTATTTTCTCTAGTGTATAAGTTTTAGTAGTGTAGATAGAGATTATATTGATTTAGGGAAAGATAACGTAAGTGACGAAATCTGCGCACACAATAACTACATAAGTAATGTAGCGCTAGTTGCATGTTATGACTTATAAGTTGCGCTTTTACCGAAAATAAGTAAAACGTTAATTCTTGTGATAGATAAACAATAATCGTACTATAGGTAAAGATATTTTACTTCATTAAAGTGAAATATAACGCATGTGTAATGTTAGAGACACATATTTATGTATATATTTACAGAAAGGTAAACATAAGGCATTGTTTGTTAATATGATATTTTGTTAATTGTAGAAAACACGATCAAAATCACACAATCAAAATGTATCGATTGAACAGCAAGCTGGTGCACTGGAACAAATGAATACGCACCAAACCAATAACCACAATCATTGTTCTACTCACAGACGCTTGTATCTAGAGAATAATCACCGAAAACTCATTACACTAGGCTGGACTAGCCCTCTACTGTATGTATAAGACACTTTCCAGAAATCGATAGTTAAAACAATCTGCACTACGTACCTGGGGTGATTTAAGGCTCCTCTTTTCAAATCCGTTGTCATTTTTCTAAAATAATCATCGATTCTGAAGTTATCGCCAAAACTTGGCGGTCGCTCGAAAACGAAGAACATAAGTCTGCACTGCAATCACCGAACAGCCACTATCGCCAATGCGCACGCGCATCGCCAAGACTCCCAACAGTTATTCTCCTTATTTGGGTGACACGACCTTTGACTGAAAAAATTGCGCAATTTTCAAACAAGAAATATCGCGGAAGTCTTGGCAATGCGCGTGCGCATTGACGAAAGTAGCTGTTTGGTGATTGCAGCGCAGACTTATGTTGTTCGTTTTCGAGCGACCGCCAAGTTTTGGCGATAACTTCAGAATCAATGATTATTTTAGAAAAATTCTAGATACAAGCGTCTGTGTTCTACTCCAAAATCTTGTATTGATTCTCTGCTTGTTTAATAACATTGTTTCGAAAAAAAATCTTTCTGCGTTGAGACTTCACTGAGTTCCGTTCCACAAATTGCAGGCCATACTTTGCCAAAAATTGAGTACAGAATATACAGGGCCTCACTGTCACCAATCTGTCTGCGTTTGAAACAGTGCTGCTGTTCATGACAACCACTAGCCAAATTGCAGGCCATAATATATTGAACACCGAATATCAGTACAATGAGTCTTTGGCGAAGTGTTGTGCTTTGACAGGGAAAGTGAAATAATGAGTGGATTATAATAATTGAAGTTAGTACACTGCTGTGAGCAAAAAAAAATATCACCAAATCTACCTCTACCGCATGCTTGATGGAATGATTTGTTCCTATATATAGGGTTATAATGAGAATGTATTATGCAACTAACGTTTGCATTAAATCAAAAACAGCTACATGTATTTTATGTCCATATTTTAATTGCTTGTATAGACGTATGTGTCTTTCGTTAAAGTAAAATAAGCACTTGGGGCTTTACAACAAATTCTGATTGCCTTGATTTTAATCAACTTTGAAGTTTGTGCATGAACTAAAACAATTACTTTGAAATGAAAATTAGTTAGTTCAAGGCTAGTATAGCCAGGAGAAATCATGCAATAATTTGAATTCTGTGTAAGGAAGGCCGGTCACTTTCTAAACGACACAATAATATTTCTCTTATAAATGTGTATATTCAAGTAGTGTCAGTGTCCGTGCATGCCTCAAAATTTGTGTCACTGGCTTAACCGAAAAATAGTTTATGGCAATTTTGCTCACGGAACTGATTGATCGGTTAGTCTAAAATGTTAACGAAACCGACCGGTTTCGCAAATCGGTTACGCAAGACACATCCGCAGGGCCGGATTTACCAATAGGCATAGTAGGCCATTGGCCTAGAGCCCACGGGTACCTGTATATATTGGATACTGAAACATGCCAACATTTCGATAAATTTGAGGGCCCACTGTTTGGCCTAGGGCCCACAAGTAGGTAAATCCGGCCCGGCACATTCGTCTATACATGCAATTAAAATATGGACATAAAATACATGTACCTCTGTACATACCTGTTTTTGATTTAATGCAAACGTTTGTTGCAAAATACCTCCTCATTATATACCTGCAAAGTACCAGTTCTTTCTCTACATATTTGTCATTAAAAATATTTTATTGTATGTACTCGTTCTATGTATGTACTTTTAAACATACATTGATACGAGACCGTGTGACTTTAAGATATGCATGTACAGGCCACATTTGTATACATGTAGGCCTATATAGATAACTTTAGCCCGAGGAGCTCAGACGATAGTTCTACCTAATGGGCTTTTTGTATATTTTCAACAAGAACCTTAAAAATCTCTAAAAATTTGCCACAGCAAACAAAATTGGCAACTACAATGATTTAATGCCTTTCAACTCTAGTTCTAAAAATAGTCCTACCAACTTTCATCATACATGTATTCTTTCATTTTTTTTTGGCAAGAGAGGCCGACATACCTTATCTTGAAATCTGTGCACTATAGTCTAAATGCTTACGTCACACTCACATTATAGGTCAGCGGACATCAGGTGATGTCCTAACATTTATGGTGTGACGTCCAGGGGCCCATCTAAAGGCCCCCGCTTGGGGTCTAGGGGGCAGAGCCCCCATTAAAACTTTTACCATGCATCTCTGAATGGCATAGGAAAAGCCTCCTCGCTATAAATATTTTCATAACTTTCTATACAGTAACTTAGACTTAGTTTAGTTCCCGTGAGTTGTTTTCGGCACATACATGTAATAAGACTATACAATGTACATTAGGTACATACTCTTCATCTATACTAAATATACCTAAATTGTACACTTTTTGATATCAGGGTGTACAGTTTTAAATAACGCTTGAAACTCAAAAAATATGCTTTGAACTTGTTGAATGTTAGACTTATGCTAAGTTTTGCAAATCTGACAATAGACAGTGAGATGTTTTAAAATGAAGACCCATTTAAAGCCATTTTGTGGATTTGTTGTTTACAAGGTTTTATTTTTATAGCTTTTTTCTTCAAACCAACATTTCTAATCCAATCTATCATTATATGCCTTGTAGTTGACTTTTGTACAATGTCTTACTGGTTAGTATATGATTTTACAGACATTATTTGGGCTCAGGGCGGTTCCACCGCCATGTTTTATAAGATCTAATATGGATTTGTGAAATAGTAGTGTTCGTGGTTTATAGCTTCCAAGGAAGGGAATGAACCCATCAAAGAAGACGTGTGATAGCAATTATAGCCGTACCATGACTTGAACGATTAACTACCGTTATCTAATTAAACATGCGTTTATTGCCCATTTAAAGGTACAAAAGTAAGAATATGATCAAAGTGCACTTACGAAGCTCCTTTAATGTGTTAACTAGCCACACGAGTGCACCACATCTTTTTTTTTTTTTAAATCTACAAATCTGTAGGGTTTTTACGAGGTTTCATCCTGGTTTTCCACCATACACCGACAACACAAAGTCATCATGTACATGCAGGTGAAATACTCTTAAATATGACATTTAACACCAATCAAATAAATAAATAAAACAAATTATGCAAAATAATAATATATCCGCTGTTTGCCTAGTCCATTTCAAAAGGACTGCTGTTTGCCCAGTAAACTGGAGCTTGTGGGACGCTTCAAGTGCAACATTACAAGGTCCAGTAATACCGGGCTTATTCTCTAACAGCATGCTAACCTCAGTTGTATATTTTTCAATTCTTGCATGAATGTAGTAAAAATAGTCACACACAGTGCAAGATACTGTTTCAGTTAAAGTTTTTTTTTACAAAACACTTGTAGTTGGTTAAGCCTCAAGTACTATATTATAGGGTATCAGGAAGCTGATGTGGCGGGTGTACTCAAGTACAACATAAAACTCCAATCAAACCAACAAACAGCGGTGTTCCACCACTGGTTCTGTATTGTCTGTGTTTGTTGGTATTGACCTATGAGCTGGTTTTCTGCATCGATATAAGACCAATTTTGCTTGAACACATTCATATTAGTAATTAAAAGTATTCTTAATTAAGGTTGAGTGTTTTCCGGTGGCTGCGGAGTTCGCAAGTTAAGATTTTTAAGAGGTTTCTTCTTGGTTTTCCATAATACACCGGCAACACAAATTAATAATTAATTAAAAGTCGTCATATATGTGAAATAGTCTTGAGTACGACACCAATAAAACAAATAAAAAAAAAAATTAAGGTTGAGTAAACCCCAATCAGTCAAACAAATTCATTTAAATTAAGGTTTATTTCATTTAAGGATCTTTTATTCATGTTGCTCTCAATATTTATGGCTGGTGGTTGACGGGTGTTTCCTGTGCATCAGCAAGCCGATTTGTGCGTTCTGTTGCTTTAAGTCCTGTCCTTGTCCTGCAACATCCTTATCTGTTGCCAGCATTGTTGACTGGCATGCCATGGAATGCTCCAAAGCTCCGTGGCTCCGTGGCTCCGTGGTTGAGCATTGGACTATGAAACCCCCTTCACTGTACCCGGAATAGGTTCTATCCACCTTGTGTACCTTAGGTAGATAAGGGAAGCTTTTTTTACGTGGTTTCTTCCCAGTTTTCAACCATACACCGGCAACACAAATTAGTTAGTAGTCATATAAATGTACATGTAGGTGAAATACTCTTGAGTATGACGTTAAACACCAATCAAACAAACAAAGCCATGGAATGAGTGGAAAAGCCTTAAGTATGGCTAAAAGCCCCTATCAACCAAACTAACAAACTCAATACCTACATGTTCATGGTCAATCATGGAGTCAGAAGAATCAGCAGTCCGAGCTACTTAGTTGGAATGACACAGCTTTGAAACACTTTACATCATCAGGGAATGTAACATAGTGATGCTGTTTTCTGTTGGCTCACAATGCCTTGCTGAGTTGCTGTTATATTTTTTTATATATTAAAGTACTACACTTGAGCATGGTGTTAACTGTTAACATCAAACATTCAATCAATCAATCAATCAATCCATGTGATTCAGTTTTTGTTTGTAAATCATACTTCATGATTACATGTAATTTTGTTTAAACTGTTTGTCCATAACACAAAAGGAAGGTGTTACATGTACAATGTAGCAACTTAGTATTTATCTGATAGATAACGAAAAAAAGCTGTTTAATTTTAAGATGTTAATACATGTAGGTCAGTAGGCCTTTATTTCAACCAGAGACAGAAATAGAAAATACCTGTCCTACTTTAATCTGAGCTTTTTGACCTGGATTCTTGACACACTAGAACATCATTAAAGCATTGTGAATTTACCTGCATTATAATATTATATAATTAAAATCATAGTAAAGTATTGTTTAAATGCTTGCTTTGTTAACAGTGTTAAGGCCACAGTTTTGTCTTATATTATGTGAGGGGCTGGTTTATGTATTAATTAATACTTGGTTGTTAGTGTTGATTGATGATTTCCTTCAGACATTCATGATATAAGTAAACTGACCTCAAACAAAAAAACAAAAAAACTTCTTTCCACACTTAAAATTAAAATAGAGGAACAAGGTTTGAAAAAATAAGTGTATGTAAAATTAATACATGTATCATGTCTGATGTATCAACATATTTTTGTTCTCTCGTAAGCGTTTAATCTGTCACTAATTAATATTAGATCATTTCTGCAGAATTTTGCGGGTGGTTGGGTGGAGTGCACTAGAGTATCTTGTACCCTGCCCTGGTGCTCTCTGAGCTAAAGGTCATCACAAAGCCTATTTGCTGTGGTGACCTGTTTTTGTGTTTTGGGGTCTTCTCCTTAACTGGCATGGTTAGGGTGGTTTCCCTCTCCATTGGGTTTGTGTTGTGTCATATGAATGAAATAACTTTAAGTACGGTACTGTACAGCATCAAACACCAATCAAATAAACTGCAGAGTTCCTACAATAAGGCGGGTCATTGACGTCACGGGTGCTTCCTATGCCCTAGCATCCTGTGATCTGAGGGGCTTCAAGAAGTCAAATTGTTGAGTTGTCCTGTTTTTAGTCCTTTTCTTGTCTTGCGGCTGTTACAGAGTCCTCTTCTCCCAGTTTTGCTGCGCATGCTTTTCTTCGACAATTGGGCTGGCATGCTGACATATAATTGAATTAACTTTAAAAACATTTTAAAACCCCAATCAATTTACCTGAAAAAAGTATTTTGTTTCATTATTAATTTAGACCTGGAAACATATTAAAAAGGACAATCAAATTTTAAGTTATAACATGATACATGTAGATTTTGTTTGTCTCACTTTCAGTGCAGACAGGTGCTGGAAAATTTTGAAGGTTACTTTGATAATTATTTGGATCACCTGATGACCCACATTCCAGTACAATAGTTTGACCTAAATATAAGGCCGGCCTTCTTGACAGCAAACCACCCCCATACTGCCATAGAGTCTTCCCTTTCTTCCTTACAAGGTCTTGCATATTCTTTCTATGGGTTGCTAAGTTTAATTGATGAATGTGGTAAACTTTTTTTTTGTGAACATGGCAATATGCATGTGCATTCAGCAACTAATTTACTGCACTACTAGTAAAAGTTATACCAAGTGTGACCGGGTAAAATGTTTGGCATTCTGCTAAGAATGCAGCCCTCTGACTAAGCCAAGGAAAGTGTGTTTCAAGCATAGTCATACAGAACACTTCACATTTATTGTTGTGTTAATGTAGTTATTTACTTGTTTGAGTGGCATTTAGAAGCTGGGTAAATTACAAAGACATGACGACTGAGATGGATTTTCAACTTCTGGATA
>JAVFBZ010027253.1:0-29083 GCA_032466195.1 Katharina tunicata
AACAATTTACTAGTTTGAAATCTTTACTTTAATACAAAACAATTTACTAGTTTGAAATCTTTACTTTAATACAAAACGATTTACTAGTTTGCAAACTTTGCATTGCCTTTTTGTTTGGCCATTCATTCTATATTGATTGATTTGTCGAAGTTTACTCCGTAATTAAAGTTATTCCACTTATTTGACGGCGTGCCAGGCCAATAGGTGAAGGAAACCACCCACAATGCACCTGATAACAGAAAAGGACGTCAAAGGACAAGGACAGGATACAAAACAAGACACCACAACAAAGCATGCTTCCTGATGCCTCTTAGCTCATAGATCACCAGGACACCGGAACAGCCCACCATTCCGTATTGTACAGATTTTCAAAAATAATACAGAATAACAATTCTAACAAAACGGGTGAAGGAAACCACCACTACAAATGGCAACAACCTATTACACAGGAAAACAAACTATTAGAGATGCCCCTTAAATAGCTCAGACAATAATTAGGGACAGACAACTCCTGCAAACTTAACCAAGAAATGTGAAGTGCATTTGCTCCGTTAGAAAGATAATGTTTTCCTATTAGAACTGACAATATGAATGCCATAAGCCAAAGGTCAAGATTGACATAAATGGAATATGTGCTTCCTGTAAGTTTGGATGTTTTTAATGTTTTATATACCAAAGAGAGGACGTTGTAAATTATTGTCTTTATTTTACACTGTTATCTACAAATGTACTTACATGTGCTTTAAAGCGTGTCTTGAAAACTGTGACTTTGTTTTTCTGCAGGTATTGCTCTCGTGCCCTCAGACCGGTGAATAATGAAGACATGATGAAAGCAAGACCACAGGCGTTGGTCATGGCAAATATAATATACTCAATCTCAGGGCTAATCTTCCCAGAATCCCTATCAAAAAACAAAATATGCGTAGCCACTTTATTTCTTTCACAAAGTCTGTCTATCTGTTTAGAAATAGTTATAAGACTATGTTAAAGCAATCTTTATTTACCAAATTGATAAATAGATTGAATCATTGGCGTTTAACGGTGTGCTCAAGGATATTTCACTTATATGACGATGGTGTATTCCAACAGAAGACAGCGCCTCTAACACAAGCAAAATGTGAAGTCACTCATCGCTGTTGGAAAAATAATGTTCCTCCAGTGCTAAGTATGACAGCAGGATAATATATTCTGGAAACATATTGCCTTAGCCAGAGGGCGTTACCAAATTGAAGTGACCTGATTAATAATGGGTTTAAATGACAAGAAGTTCATGTGCAACATTTTTCAAAAATTTAAGTTCTGATGATACAGAAAAATAAAAAAAATTCTGACAAAATAAGTAAGAGTTAATAAATTATTATCAACTGGTATAACAATTGTCTTACGTTCTGCTGTACATCACTTTTAGTCGATCTAAACCAGTTTCCTTTGCTAGGTAGGCATTTATATCGGATTCAGAAACCATGACAGCGGGTAGAGCCTTCTGGGTAGCCATCCTTTCCTCCATGACACGTGTTGCCGATGACGACGAATCAGCATGTACCACTGGGATCCTGAACAGTGATCGTAAACGGCAGTATGTCAGTGAACTTCCAATACGAGTGGATTTATCACATCCTGGTCGCCCAAACAGGCGCTGAGATTTTGATATGAACTGAGAAAACATGATCCCATTCGACCTGTCCATTTTAGTTTCTTCAGTTTGATATTTATATCTCCACAAAACATCTGAAAATATTTTGAAGCATTAATATAATATTATTTAATTAATATGGTACATTTCATGGGACAAATAAATGTTGCACAAGCAAATTGGTACTGTGATTGATTGATTGATTGATTGGTGCTTTATAACGTACAGTACTTAAGGTTATTCCGTTCATGTGACGTCTTGCAGCCCAAAAGAGTGAAGGAAACCACCTTAAACAATGCTAGCA
Source organism: Katharina tunicata (assembly GCA_032466195.1). Taxonomy (NCBI): domain Eukaryota; kingdom Metazoa; phylum Mollusca; class Polyplacophora; order Chitonida; family Mopaliidae; genus Katharina; species Katharina tunicata. The sequence continues at coordinate 1,938 of JAVFBZ010027253.1, forward strand.
TCAAAGACGACACCAAGTACAATGACATGAACATTAAGAAAATCCAGACACCACAACAATCGGCTTCCTGATGCCCCTTAGCCCATTGGGCCCCTATCTATCGGTCATCTTATAATACCAATATTAGGTTAATAATAATATATAAATGCATAGTTCTGTACCGTTATTAGTCTACCACGTAATCCATAAAGTGAATTTACGGTTATAACATGACATAATAATTAATAATATTATTAATATATTGAAAATAGTGCAAATTACATAGAGAACTCGATTCGGAGATAGATGATGGTTTACAACAACACCGCCCCGTCCTCCGTGTGACAAATACCAAATTTAAATTCAGCTCTTATTTGAATTAACTCAGTACTGAGCAGATAGGGTTTTGAACTATTACGTCACAGTGTCACACGTCCTGTCGATCATTTCATGTCAAATTTCTTTACTGTAAACCTTTCTTAAATTGTTCACGTGTTGTCAGTGGACGAAAAGGAAGCCCAAGTGACGTCACTGGTTGCTCGATATGACGTCACTTACATTGCCGACTGGATTCGCCATTTTTGACCTTGCTGATTTGCAGAAGAAAGGATAATTTGTAGATTGTGATCAGACTTCCAGGGTGAACGTTTTAGTCGAGAATATCACGTAAGACGCTGTATTACATGAACAACTTTTGAACGGTATAACTATTTGATTTCAATTATTGATTGTTTTTTGTCGGAAACCTACAATAAGCTGCCCAACCTGACTGTCTGTTGAGGTGTCGAGTTTGATCAGTTTTATTGTAACTGTCCGAGGCTTTCGGGATCGAGGAGGCTCTAGTTAAATCTAGTTGTTCAAACTTGTTCTGAGTATTTTTTCGTTTACTGTAGGTATTAATTTGTCATTTTCGTGTAAGCTCTTTTATTATGTATTGACTCAATAATTGAGTATCGGCGTAGGTAAACCAATTTTGTGTTTAATTTTTTTTTTTTTTTAACCAGAAACGGGTAAACATAGTGTGTATATTGTGTTGTTATTACCTTTATTATTTTTTGTTTACATTTAGCGAATGACATTCAAGTTTTGATTTGCCCGAATTTTTAAATACAAATCGACAAACTGAAGAACATTTTTTAGTCCTATTTTAATTTATATAAAATAATTTCTGATATTTTTCGGATAGAGAGTGACTGTAAAAGTTTGAACAAACTGTTGCTTCTCAACTTAAAGGGAAAACTGGCCCATAATGTCTATTCCTGTAGTGTTTAGGCCAAATAATACAAACTAAATGAATTAATCAAACTAAAAAAAATTAATTGACCATACCTCAGTCTCTGAAATAAAATATGTAGTAGGATTGAATTCAATTAATGTGCACAATGACATATTTGGTCAAAATCGCTCTTTCAAAAATAACGATAAAGAGGGATTTGTCAAATCATTTGATATTTATAATGGTTGAATTGAAGAAATCTATGAATTGAAGAGGGCAAATTATTCAATTGCCATTAGCACAAACGCAATGTCTTATCATCTGTAGTATAAATGGTTCCCATAAGCTTTGAAGAGAAAAAAGAAATTATCTTGTAAAATTTATCCTGATTCCTATTATAATTTTCCATTTTTTCTCCAGAAATGATGGCAATGTTTTCACAAAATTTGGTTGGACCAAGAACACATGCTTTGGAAGAATCAGTGCCAGGTTATGGATTAGTGTATCACCCAGCAGAAGAGATACATGTAACTTACCCTGCTGCTAGGTTTGAAGGGACTGCACTTTTTCCACAAGAGGCTGTTTATGATGATAGAATAACAGATTATCGGAGTGTAGAAAGTGGGCTTGTAGAGGATTCAGGCTACCGAAGGACTGAGGCTACCACCAGAGATCGTTTCCAAGAGCGTGACAAAGAGGATCGCAGATCAAGGAATTCAGATGATGATTATAGGGACAGGGAAAGAGAGCGAGATAGGTAGATAAGACAAAAAACTGTTCTATTGTAAATGTCTAAGGCGAAATATATTACAAAATAAAATCATTGTTCAACATTTTTGGGGGGTGGTATGTCAAATCCATGGGTCGTGCTATAAGACATATATATTTTGTCTCTCTGAATTTCAAGCCCAGCGTTGTTGCAAGACTGAGGATTTGTACGGGAACACACAAGAGTGGCCAAAAACTGACATACATTGTAGTTAATCCCCCATACGATACAATTATGAGAGTCTTTTGGACGTAGAATGATTATAGACAAGTTTTTAAATTAATTATTTGCATGTGACTGTATATCTGTTCTATTTTACTGTCCAATCCTTTATGGCATGCTGTTATATTGCACATAATGCTGTTATAGTTGAATTGCAACAAAGTTTTGTTTTACTTGTGATTTAAGGTCAAGAAGATGGGACCGTGAGCGTGATAGAGGTGGTAGAGACTCTAGATATGACCATCATGATAGGGAGAGACGGGGTAGTCGTGAGAGACGGGATAGAGGAGATAGAGAAAGAGATGGTAGAACCAGAAGTCCAACCAAGTCAAACAACACACAAGATGTGAGATATTTCCCAGAATATTTGAACCAACAAATCATCGGCCGAGTGTTAACTGTGTCTATGTGCACTTTTTTTTTTGTTTGGGTGTCCCATTTAGCCAACATATTTTTGTAATTTAATACTGACGATACACATCAAGTAACTGCATATGACTGCAAGGTTGAATGTCACAATTAAACTAATTAACTTTACAACTGATTGAAATTATAAACCCAATTTTGTAAAAAAATGCAGATCTAATTAATTATTTGCGGCTGACGAAATGATAAAATCTGAGACAATAGCTCAACCAGTTTGCCCCTGTTGCTACGGGCTATATGTTTCAAGCTTACTTTCCTACTGTCTTTCTTTGCACTGAAGGAACATTATCATTCCAATACAGCTACTACGGATGTAAATTCACATTATTTGGTTCTGTTGGTGTCACTGCCTACTTTTGGAACTCTCCACCGTCATATACCTTAATTCTTCAACCATTTCACCCATTCTGAGTGTTTAGTCGAATAGGAAACATGAAATTAGACCACAAGCAAATTTGTGACAGGGCTTAATCCTATTATAAATAATTAATTTATTATTATAGCCTACTGTATAACTTATAAATTAGCCTCTGTGCCTGATATTTAACAAGTTAGACTGACTGTAAGTCTTATAGTTGCAAAGATCCCAAGGGGTCAAAAGGTTGAAGAATTAGGTAAATGAAATACTGTTGAGCCTGGTATTAATCACCTATCGATCAATAGATCAAGTTTTTGACAAAAATCTATCTTGTTTCTTCGACCTATGGATATTGTTAATGTATGGTTATGACTTAAATTTAAACTGTTGTCGCGGGTGGTTGGGTGGGAGCCTCCTGTGCCTTGGTGCTCTCTGAGTTAATGGGCAGCAGATAGCCGATTTGTTCTGGTGTCCTGTAAATGTACTGTAGTGTCTTCTGCATTGCCAGTCTTCAATACAGCGTAAAACTCCAATCAAACAATCTGTGTTGCCAGTGTAGTTTAGGGTGGTTTCCTCTACCCATTGGGCTGACATGCCGTCATAGGAGTAAACTAGCCTAAAGTAAGACATAAAACCCCAATCAATCAATCAGTAACCGGTTGTCTTTTTTTTGTGTTTGTGTTTTCAGTTAAGTGATCAGGAACGAGACAATCGAGAATCTCGAGATGAAAGAGGAGGAGAAAAGTGGATGACGGACACACCAACACACACCATTTTGTTACGAGGCTTACCAATAGAGGCAGATGAAAAAGATGTATGTCGAAAGTGTTAAGTTTATCTTTCTTCTCTTGTGTGCGCCATATATTCTAATATAGTAAAATAGAGAAATGTAACAGACAAAGAAGCCCAACTTCTGTTTCATGAGCCATCAAGCCAAATAGTCAACAACAGCTGTAACTCGGCGACTCAACTGTTTTGTCTTCTGATACTTGGATATCGTATATTTAATTTAGTGGAACCACGTTCCATAATAGCGAGCCTTCTGGCTATGGGAAGTATTTTATGGGCTTGTTTGCATGCTGTAATAATTAGCACTGGAAGAATATTAATTTTCCAAAGGAGCAACTTGAAGGGACTTCACATGATTTTGTTGTGTTAGTCGCCTACTGTTGGAATATGCCCTTGTTATGTAAGTGAAATACCCTTGAGCACAACATTAAACACTAATGTATCAATCAATCAACATAGCGAACACTGGAAGTGACTTCCCATTGCTTTGTTTGGTTAGTCGCTGCCTACTGTTGGCATACACCACCATCACATAAGTGAAATGTCTATGAATAAGCGTTAAACACCAATCAATCAAGCAACCCCAAGTCAACTCTTCCTCCCACATTGATAATGGCACCACTGCAATTTAAGTGAAATAATCCAAGGTACTAACACCAATGAAATAAATATATTGAGTTGTGTATTTGTTCCTGTGTACCATTGTGTGCATACAACAATATGTATACATTCATTGTCTTTCTCTGTTGAAGATTCGTGCTGAGTTAATGATGTTGGGAACACCTGTGAAAGATGTTCGTTTAATGAGGAGAAAGGATACAGGTGAGGCTCTGAACTTAAGGGAGTTGGTTAGACCAACTCCCAATGTATAACCTAGAGGTATTCACAGGGCATGACTTATAAGGTTGATGTTCTGTTTGGGGGTACCACTCGCATATAGTCAACAAAAAAAGCTGGACAGTTTTAATTATAAGCTGATAATCGGTCTTTCACTTCGGTGAAACCCTGTACTGGCCAGCTTTTTTTTTTTGACAAAACCTTTTTAGTTTTTGGAGGATTTATGGGCCTTGGGTGAAAACTTTCACTTATTAGATGACATTGGCTTTTTTGTACCATGTTTTTTTTTTGTAAAACCGTTCTTTTCTCTTGTTTTTTTTCTTTGGACTCATTTTGCTATATAATTATTGGACAAGGGCTTAAAGTGAGGTATATTTTACAAGAGTCCATGTTAAATTTAATGTCTGCACGTAGATTGTTAAATGTCATTTAACTGGCTGAAGCATGTTCTATTATTTTTACTGAGCAGCACATTAGATTTAATTTGTTAAAAGTGCTTTAAGGTTATACTTGTTATTATACATGTACATGTTTATTTGGGTGATATGTTGAGGCTAAAATAAATATATATATGTGAAAATGTATGGATGTCATTGCTACAATGCCTAAATACATGGACGTAGCAATCGAAGAGCTCCACACAGAGGAAATGAGGAATAGTATTAAAGACTCGGAAAGATGAATTCAGGCATACGGTTTGTTTGGGTACGGTAAGTTTGATGATTGATATATGAATTGATGAGCCTCTCAACAAAGCTAATGTTTTACCCAAGGTCCAGACTCCTCCTTATTCTGCTGTTTATTCTGATCTTTGTAACACATTGCCCCTCAAAATTTATAGGTAGATAGCTCGTGGTAAGTTATGGGAGTTGAGTCTGCTTCTGCGCAGCTTTCAACCCTTTCTACCAACGTGTTTAGTGTTAATCTTATACCACAACATTCTTACGCAGGTACGTCCCGTGGATTTGCTTTTGTGGAGTTTCAGAACATTGCCGACTCACAACGCTGGATGGATCAAACTCAGGTTTTAACAACCACTCTCAGTTCTATTCACAATATAAACCATAACAGTACAATACACTGTAGGAGACCCGTCATTTTCCTCAGTGGCTTTAATTGACATTTATGTGTGGACTTAGCCGGTTTTTTGTCCAAAGTGTCCAAAGTGAACTGTCATGTTCATAGTATTCTGTGTTTCCATGGAGTCCAAATTTTGGGTGCTTATACCAAATGAGACTTTCTATTTAGGGATTTTTATGTGTTATTATTCATTTGCCACAAGTGTCTTCGGGATAAACACAAAAAATATTTTCCAACAAAATACAAACAAAACAAATACACTGAAAAATCAACACAATTTGCAAAAAGAAAAACTTGTAACCCTTGCAAAGAGTTTAATACTCTTTTAAAACTGATCTTTTGTTTGCACTTATGAATGCATTCACTCGAGATACATCTAGCATTGTGTACTCTAGAAAATGATGGTCATGGAAACATTGTTACATGTTTTATTCATATCAGTACTTTGACCTCGACAGTAACACAGAGAACATTACACTTCAAATTACTTATGAACAGATATATTGTTTGAAAAAAAAAAAAAGCACCTCTCATCATTAATGTGTTGTTTATGAGATAGTCTTATATCTAACTGTGATCATCTGTACTGAATCTATATGCATCTGTGATTAACTTGTATACACTATTGACTGACCAATTATTTAATGTGATTTACAGACCTTTGTACATGGTTGGGCTCAGCAGGCCCTGGTTATTAACTGTGTTAACTAGGCTCAAGTTTTGCAGAGGAATAAAACAATTAGAGGCGCCCTGAGGATCACAAGTAGTACAATTAAAACGCCTTCTACCCTTGATCCAAAGTACCATCCTCTAGACCCCCTCCCTCCAATACACACACCATTTTCCTACCTGACAGCATTTCAAAATGAACGTTAACAACTATATAAAAAAAGTCATTAAGTTGAATTATTCATTTCTAACATTTGTGCTGAAAGTTATTCAAAAAGTCTTTCAGCCCCTTCATGACCTCCCAAAACAAACAAACTTTTATTAATTGATACTCATGTAGCCAGAGCTCTTCAAATAGCGGCCCTTTGGCTAAGAGTAGTATCTTTCCAGATTATATTCATGATGTCATACTTGGCACTGGAGGAACAGTGATAACACTTTGGTGACTTCGCATTTTTTGGTTGTGTTTGAGTCGCTGTCTAATTTTGGAATATACAATCGTCATATAAGTGAAATACCCTTGAGCACGGCGTTAAACACCAATCAATCAATCAATCTTCCAATAACGTTGATAATAACACAACCGTTATTAAGTTATTGAGAGTCGATGTCTTGTTAGTAACAGTTAACTTCAGTCAAACATAAACAATGCAAACCAGAGCTGACTTATTGCTTTATTCCGCTGCAAACTGGTGCTCCCTTAGGCTGCTCCGTAAAGGCAGTCTGTCCTTGTGGCATGCAAGTACTATTACATTCCAATACTGAAACTAACACCAGCTTATTGTCTCTACAGGGGAGGCTGCGGTTACTGGACAAGTACACTGTGAATCTCTACTACAGTACACCAAAATCCACTGGGGAGAAAATTACCGATCATAAAACAGACTGGAGCTGCAGCAAAGTAAGAACCTATTGTAAAAAAAAAAAAGACATAAGCACACACTTGTCTTCATTCTAAAATATATGATACAACTTTTTAATAAGAATTTACACTGTTATTTGCTATTTAAATTGTATTTAACTTGTTAAGCATGTAAATTTGACATGGTGACACCAGTGCCTCAAAACACCAATCAAACAAACAATTTTTCTAAATAAGTATGTTCTGTGGTTAACAACTTCCAGTGTGGAGCACATAATTTCAAGAGAAGGGATTTCTGTTTCAAGTGCGGGGTTTCCAGAGAAGGTAATATTTAATCTAGCCATAACAGACAGTACCGCTTAGAATATTCAGTTTTCTGTTCCTAAATAGTTAATTTTTTCATGAATTCACATTTTTGTTTTGCTCTTGTCAGTTTGATTGTTTTGGCCAACTTTTGGGTAAGAAGAGAATGGCAACTTCTGGTTTATTTGGTGCCAATTTCTTTCTTTCAAAAAATGAGTCAATCTATCAATTATTTGTTTTTAAAAAAAATTAGGTCACAAGGACTTGATAGCTAAACTGTTTTTGTTTTTGTTTTTACCAGCTATTTATTTGTTGGTGTTTAACGCTATATTTAGTTGTTTCACTTATACAATGACTATGCATTGCCTGTTTATGGTGAAAAACTGAGAACCTTGTGTGGATTGTTGGCAGGAAATTTCAGTTGCCTGCTTTTGCATCTAGATAACTGGAACCACCATGCTCTGTAAACTTGAGACATTGTGTTATAACGTCATGTTTTATCCCTTGTCATTGTTTATTCAATGGATATTTTCTTCACCTACTGGTCTAACTATGACTCAATCAATGATATCGATTGGCTAGACAAATTACAAGGAGGTAAAATAGAGAGAAAAAAAATGGAGCTACTGTTTAAATGATGTATTTGATCATTTCATTGATAATTTAGAAATATAGTGCAAACTTTATTTTTTGCTTGTGGTGATATATTGATATATATCACCACAGAAAGCGCCGAAAAAACAGAGAGTTGATGTGAGTAGGGATGTGAATTATAAAGTTCCTGGCTGTGCCATTCACAGTTAAAAATACATGGTGTTATTATATTTCTTCCAGCCTGGGGCTCATTAACAGATGCGGTGTCCATATTTTTTGACTTTGTGGGATAACAGAAAATGTGTCCGAAACATTTTGGCTAAATGCATATATGTTGAAATAGTATTATGAGCATACTAACAAAGTTGATGTAATCTTTTTTAGAATCTGAGAGAACAAAGGAAAGTGATGGGTTTGACCAGGTTGGGACAAATCCATGCAATAGTAAGTTTTAAAATAAACTCATGGATTATAATTATCAGATGTATACTATGATATGAAGCAATACACTTTGCAATTATCTGACCACTCTAATGTCTGATATACAAAATATTGTCAACTGTAACCTACTACAAGTTTAAGTGGCATTTAGAAGCTGTAGGTAATCATTATTGGAACACAGATTTTATGGATATCAACCTCTAGACACTAGTTACTGTGTCGAAACTTCGTGTGAAATAATAAAGACGAAGTTGATATCCATAAAATCTGTGTTCCAATAATGTAGCCTACTAGTACAGTTACAATGCAGCGCCCACAGAAGAAGTTTTGACTTCATTTTAAAAGCTGGTTAAAATGAATTAAAGGCCTTGGTTTTGAAAAAAACCGCCATATCTTGGTGCATCTATAACTTTTAATTGATTTTGAACTTCCATGCCAAGTATGAAAAAAATAAGTTTAAGCACTAAAAATATTGAGAGGAAATGTTAAACCAACATATTAAACAGGTGTTCATTTATTTTGCTACTCAGACTTCCTTCATAGTACATCATTGTCTGGTCTGGAAAAACATTTAACCTGATAGATCATAGCTTTTCATTATGCTAGGGACTAGTCATTCTTGAAACTTTCAAACTAATTCCACAATAAATTGAGATATTTCAATCATATCAATTTCTTTTTAGCACTGATTTTCCGAGGTTTAGATGCTCTTACTACAGAAGACAAACTGTTAGCGTTTATTGGTCAGCTAGGTGGAACCAGTGATGTTAAAAATATTCGGATTATTAGAGATCCTGTTACGAATGTTTCAAGGGGTTATGGATTTGCAGAGATGGCGTCAATACAGAAATCTACACTGTTTCTAGACCAGATTAAAACGAAACATCCAACACTTGAATTAGATGGAAAACTTCTGATGGTTGCTTTTGCTAAAAATACATTCAACACGGTGTAAGTTAAACTATAAAGGAAAGAAATTTGTAACAATATGTTGAAATTAGCCTGAAATCATAATGGCGCGAGTAACAATGTGTCAGTAGTGTGAGTGTTGTCCAAAGTTTCATAGAGGGAGACTCCGGTGCAATGGTGCTCTCTGAGCTAAGGGGCATCAGGAAGCTGATGTGGTGTGTTGTCCTGTATCGTACCGTGGCATCTGTGTTACCAGCATTGTTTAGGGTGGTTTTCTCAAACAATTGGGCTGGCACGCTGTTATTTAAGTGAAATAATCTTAAGTACGGCGTAAAACCCCCAATCAAACAAACAATCCAAAGTTTTATGTTACTTTTTTCAAGCAAAATATAGACATAATTTGTCAAAGTATTAAAGTGTATTACAATTATATTTTCAAAAATTATTTTAATTCACACAACTAAAAATAAATTTGCTTTGTGTTGTTTTCCAGAATGGCCACATTTGGACATCAGGTAATTGTTTTTTGTTTATTCAAAGTTCACACCAACCTTCTTATCTCTTGTAATATTATATATTTGTTGAAATTAGTAATGGAGCCTGTAATATATCTATCTATTACTTTGAGTGTTCAAATATCATTTAAAGAATTAAGAACTGATATAACTGTAAAGTATCTGTTGATGAAAACCTGAACTTTTTATAGTTAATTATACTGTAGGTGGTTCATGATATGTTTTCATTAATGAACTCACTGACAGCCAGGGCTTGTCTGGCCATCACTTCACTAACTGTACAAAAAAATATCCCATATTATAATTTCATGTATATGATTTAGCTTATCATAATTTTATGCATGGAATTACTTAAAAGGTGCCAAATTTTACCAGCTCTCCAAATGTTAGGAATTTTTAAATAAACAGATTTTTTGTTCCGTTGTTCAGAGTGGCTGGAATTATGGGCAAGCAGCAGACGGTTATCAAGCTTATGATTATGCTGCCTACGATCCCACTGGCCAATATTACGACTACTCAGCTTATTACGGCCAACCGCAACCAGCTGTTCCTACGAATAATGCTGCTGCTGTTGCTCAAGCTGCCATCCAACAAGCTCAGGCTGCCAAACAATACAAAACGGTGAGACAATTAGGATTTAAATCATTATCATTTTCTTTATCTGATGCCTGTTAAAATTTAGTTCCTGTATAACAAAAAAAAAAAATGTACATATATGTGATTCACATTATTTAATTTTTTGAAAATTATATTTTTTACTTCATCAAAGTTTATTTCTGTAAACATATAATTAATAAATAAATACGGTATCCCGGTGCCAACTGTTTAGTACACTACATAGATCGTCTTTCCATTTGGAGTGGATTTCCTTTTACCAGTGGGTTTCTCTTCACAAGTAATCACTGATGTCACATGTTTTCCACATAATCATATTTAAATGTCATAATAATGAAATAACTACATATTATACTTACATTGGTATGTTACAGGGTAATTTTGATAACTCAACTACTACCACCTCATTTCCTGGAGATTATCCCAAATATCGTGAGTTTCTCAAGTCAATTTATTAATCATTAGTCATAGATGATCATAAGTTTGCTAAACTATTTTGCCTATATAATATGAGCTGAAACATTTAAAATTAGATTGACATAGTTTGGTTAAAGCCAAATAAGTACTTCAATAATTTTTTTTTTAAAAACAAATTTCAAATCACCTGGATTGACTTTAATGCTGGGTGTATGTTTTTTTTCTTCCCTCAGCTCCCCCTGATGTGTCTACTTATCAGTATGAGGAGACGTCAGGCTATTATTTTGACCCTAGCACAGGTCTCTACTATGATCCAGGAACACAGGTTAGTCTGTTGTTGTTTTGTTAGTTCCCAGATTTCTCCACATAAAAAGTACAATTGTATTTCAATTTTTATTTTCTGACCTTAAGTATGTAAGGGAAGTTTTACGGTGGCTGCGGAGCTCGCTGGGTAGTTTTAAAGAGGTTTCTTCCCGGTATGCCACCATACAACGACAACACAAAGTCGTCATGTAGGGGAAATACTCTTGAGTACGACGTTAAACACAAATCAAATAAAAAGATGAATCAATTTTGCCTTTCCTCGATTTCTTTGACAGTACTATTATAATGCCCAGTCCGGACAGTTCATGTACTGGGATGTAGAGAAGTCCACATACCTGTCTGCTCCTACCTCACAACAGACTGACGGCGATCCTAACAAAGAAACGAAGAAGGAAAAGGAAAAGAAGGAGAAAGTCAAAGTTGCTAAAAAAATAGCAAAGGTAATTTCCTGATTTTTGCTTGATGGCTAATGTAGCAATGTTAAGCACCCTAGAGTATGATTTTAATCTCCAACCAAGTCAATAAAAGGCCAGACCATAATTTGACAGGTTGTTGCCATGTTCTTCCTGTGCCCCCCAAGCTCTGTGAGGTAAGGGGCATCAGGAAGCCAATCTGTATTAGAAGGTTTGTCATGATTTGGATACTCTTAGTGTCCTATGATGTCTTTTTTGTTGACTTTTCCAACAAATGTTGGTTTTGGGCTGGCTTAATGTAAAGTATTTTTCTCAAAATTTGATTATATTGATCTTTTAAAAAGATCAAAAACTTACTCACACGTTTGAAGGCTTTTGAAGCATTTGATGGTTATAAGTACCAAAAAGGTGTTAGTATATGCGTAAATATAACTGGACAAAGCCCTTTCTGTCAACTTAATTTTGTGTTTCTATAACAGATATGCTTTTTATATGTTTTGAACTGTTCTGAATTTTTATTTTAGGACATGGAGAAATGGGCAAAGAGTTTAAACGCTCACAAAGACACCCTGAAGGATGGGTTCAAGAAAGGGCCACCGTCAGCAATATCACAAAATCAGGGGGAAAAAGAGTCTGCTACTGCTGACGCAGGGTTTGCAATCTTAGAGAAAAAGGTTTGTGGAATCAAAAGTGTAATGGATGTATATCATCTGTGGATGTTGTGAATCTTCTGTTCTTGTTTAAAAATAGATGGATTATAAATACTCCTATCAAAACAGAGTAACATGAGACATAGGTATAAACAGGAAGTTTCTATTGGCTGCATAGATTCTGAAGTGGTTTTGGCCAGGTTTCTTTTCAATTTTCCACCATATACTGACCACGCTTAATCCTTATGTGTGAAATACCCTTGAGTACAACCAATCAAATACATAATTATGTCAGCTTAGGGGCACAGGGTATTGATTTGCTGTGGTGTCCTGTTTTGTTAATGTATTGGCCTATCTTGCATGATGCCAGCGTCGGTAACGGTGGTTTCCTTCATCGATTGGGCTGGCACACCATCATATAAGTGAAATAAATAATTACAGCGAAACCCTCAAACAAACAGAAATAAACCAATAGACTAAAACGTCTCCTCTACGGAGACAAAGGGGCCCGCGCCGTGGCTCAGTGATTAGCACATCTGACTGCAGATCCTCCTTTGATGTACCGCACAGGTTCAAGTCTCCCAGTGGACCTGAGGTATATGAGGGAGTCACACGAGGTGACTTCGGCAATCGAGGGGGCAGTTTTTACGAGGTTTCCTCCCGGTTTTCCACCGTATTGAGTAGAGTAGAATAAGAAGTGGAGAATCCGTCTTCATATAAATGAAATACCTTTAAGTACTACGTTAAACACCAATCAAACAAACAATTGAAGACAAAGTACTCAATCCAAATGCTTATGATCCCTTAATCCCAAATTAAATACACATACCCACAGGCGCAAACCATTCTCTAACTGACTTGATGTTTGCACATTCCATTTTCACTGTACTTTAATTGTTAAACTTTTTTCACACCGAATTGTTGCTTGGTTTATTCATCATATAAAAGATATCATTGTTTAGCAGTTTAAACAATAACCGGGTTAAGCGCTACACTCAAGTTACCAATCAGTCAAGTTTTTCAGCTCTACACTTTAATAAAGTTGAATTTAACCGTGCTATTTTTGCTGTGTTTGTTTTACAGCAACTTCCTGAGAACACAGAAGATGTTATGCTGATGCCCCCTCCACCTATGGTAAGAACAAGTTTACTGTATAGAGGAAAACGTCTTGTCAGGTAGCCGGGGTTGGCTGTGTCCTGATCCTCTCTGAGCTAAGGGGATCAGGAGGCCGACTTGTTCTGTTGTCCTGTAATGTATTGTGACATCGTCTGTTTTGCCAGCGTCGATTAGGGTGGTTTCCTCCACCGGCTGGCATGCCGTTATATAAGTGAAATGGCCTTAATTAAGTTTGACTTTAAAGAAAACAATTCGACTTGTGCTATCCTGGGGGATAGTTTTTTAACTCCCTTTGAAAATTGTTTATCATAAATTTTGTCATCAAAGATTAAACTTCAGTAAGGTGATATCACTTATGATTAACCATTGTCGCATGTTTATAAGTTTATGAAACTAACCCCTCCCTACACTGTAAATTGACACTCAAATTGTCAACATTGGGCTCATTTTTTATGTATATGTCATATTGATGTAGAGAGGTTTCCTTGATCCATTGACACACAGTACCAATCGTCCATATAAGTGAAGTAAACTTAAGTATGTTTTTTAAATTTGCCAATATATCCCAATAGTAAATAATCACTGGTAATGTATCTGATGAAAAAAGGTTCAAAATTGTATTTAACAGCGATAACAGTTGAATGTCCTTATGTATGGCTGTATACTCATCAAACAATCAAATACCTCTGCTCATGTTAAATTTATTGTAGTGCTGGTTAATGCTAAAAATTCCTTCTGTTTTTCCAGCCTGTGACCAAACAACAGCCTTCTCCAAGTACGTCTGCCCTGGTTGATTATGGCGGAGGTGACAGTGACTCGGAAGAGGATGATACCTCCAGTGGTCTCCCCTTGTCTGAGCGCATGATAGACTGGGGAAAGATGGCCTGTTTACTCTGCAAAAGGCAGTTCAACAGTCCAGAAATGCTCAACAAACACACACAACTCTCAGACCTACATAAGGTATATAAACCATATTTATATTTGATTTGAATATTTACGAGTCCATGTTGCACAGTATAAGTATAACAATAAAATTGTATTCCTTCAGTCTTCATTGTTTTGCATTTACATATTGTGATTCTGTTTTATATTTAGTAGTGGTGGTAAAGATATTGGGTTTACCGGAAATAAAGAAACTTTAAATTGTACAAGTAGAATGGGATGAAAAGTGCAATACTGTTATGATCTTTTAACTGTATTTCTAAGCGTTAAAATGGGTGGCTGATCTAAGGGGCATCAAGAAGCCTTTTGTCCTTTATATCTGCTGTAGTGTTTTGCCAGCGTCATTGAAGCTGGTTTACTTTGCCCATTTGGCTGGCAAGCCGCCATATTACTGAAATAAGCTAGTACGATGTTTAACCCCAATCAAACAATTTAATTGTTAAATGAAAGTAAGTTTCTCATCTAGATTGTTTTATATGGAAAGAACGCAGATTTAAAACCACTTGTCCACGTGGGATCAACCTTCAGTTCCTTCTCAGTGGCTGAGAACAGAACAGCATTATGCATCACCATGTTGCGAAACTGAAGCAATTGAAATAATATGCCATATCTTCTTTCAGCAAAATTTACAATCTTTGATGACAAATAAATCCAGCACAGCTTCACATTCTACCATTGACAAGAATAAAGATAGTTATAGGGATCGTGCTAAAGAGAGAAGACAGAAATATGGGACAGGTATTCCACCCACCAATATGAATAAGAAGAAACCTGTCAGTATGTTTGAAGACCCAGTCATGTAAGTACTTTAGATTGTGAGCCACACGATGGTTGAGGGTTGGACCGCAGAATCTCCTTCAATGTACCCGATATAGGTTTAAATTGAACTTAGGTACCTGTCGACCTTTGGTATATAAGGGAAGTAAGGGAAGTTCTCTGGTGGCCGCAAGGATCGCTGGGTGTTTTTTATGAGGTTTCTTCTCAGTTTTCCACCATACACTGGCAAGGCTAAGTCGTCATATAAGTGAAATACCTTTAACACCAATCAAATAAATTTGTTGTTTAATATCTTTTTAAATTACAATATGGCCCGTTCTATTGTTTCATTAAATTGTTTGTTCTAAGAAATTACATTGAGATAAAAATTGGATGCAATAAGACTTAAGTTGTATAGAAGAAAACAACATTGTTATAACAAAAAAATATTTCATTCGTTATGTATTTTCCTTTTTGTAACAATTAACATATTAAATGTTTTAACAATATTGTGTGACATAAAGACAACAGAACAAAATATTTGAACAAAGTACAATAAATGTTGAAAACCAGATTCTTTGTGGATGTTCAATGCTTTTAAGACTCCAGTTGATAGAATTAGTGTATTTGTTCAGTTTCTTGTCCAAATGAATTGCAATATTCACATGTTTGACGTTCCATTTGTTGTGTTAAACTTTTGTACTTAACCAGCACTCTTTTTATTCTACATGACCTATTGTCATTTCAGAGCTGAACAGCCAACAAAGGCTGGGTTAGGCCAGGACAACATAGGTAACAAACTTTTACAAAAAATGGGCTGGTCATTGGGACAAGGCTTAGGAAAAGCTGGGCAAGGAATCACCAACCCTATCCAGGTAAATCACACAGGACTTTTATCTTTTCTTGTTACTTTATGCATCAATCCTCATGTGTAGGTAGTTAGATAACTCCTCAAGTAAACCCTTCAGCAAGGGAAAAACATTGGGACAAAGCATAGAACACCTGGTAAAAAACCTGATTAAATTACTGGTGATTTGCACCAAGCCAATTTCTGTATAATCAGTGTTCTATGCAGTTAATGCAATACTTCACAGTTGCACATTTTTCAACACTTTGAATATATACCATTTCATGCTTGGTTTGACAGTGTTATATGTGATGTAAACAGCAGTAGTCTACTGCAAAACCCTATTGATTAAATTACGTCATGTACAAAAAGAACTCAGTTCACTTCCTTCTATAAAGTTTTCTGGAGAACTGATATGTGCAGAGATCCTAAGCTGGTTAGCAGATTTTCTACCAAGCAATGCGGGGCCTGCGCCGTGGCTCAGTGGTTAGCGCCTCTGAATGCAGATCCTCCTTCGATGTACCGCACGGGTTCAAGCCTCCCAGTGGACCTGAGGTATAAGAGGGAGTCACACAAGGTGACTTCGGCAATCGCGGGGGCGGTTTTTACGAGATTTCTTCCCAGTTTTCCGTCGTAATGAGTAGAGGAGATTAAGAAGTGGAGAATCCGTCGTCATATAAATGAAATACCTTTGAGTACGACGTTAAACACCAATCAAACCAACAAACCAAGCATTGCCAAGTAATCACAAGTGAAATGTCCTTGAGGAGGAAAACATCAACCAAATGGTGGATTCCTTCCCCCTTCATATATTGTGATGCTTGTGCAAAGGTTTGCGCTCTGCTCAATTCTTTCACATGTGAATGCATTCTATTGCTTGACCAAGGTTCACTTGTCTGTTTTTCTTATCGCAGGCTCAGAGGCGTGTTGTACAGGCAGGACTAGGCGCTCGGGGATCTAGTGTTATATCAGCTCCAGGTGATACTTATAAAGACGCTGTCAAGAAAACCATGTTTGCTCGGTATCATGAAGTGGAATGACCTCTATAGACATACTCATAGGCACTTTATAACATTGTACAGTTTGTATATAAGAACCACATACACTTTGTAAAAAACGGTTGTTTTCATGATGCTAGCCAAACCAACATTGATGTATTTTCATGTTTGTCCGCTTGTTTAAGGCTTTTTTTGTTATTGTTTTATTTATTAACAAATCAGTTACAGTTGTTCTACTGGGCAAAGACCATTGTCTCTTACTGTAAGTTTATGGATTTCTAAAGTCTCCCTATGTCTGTTTTAACAATTTCCTTATCAATAATACATTGTTAATAGTCTGATCAGTTCATTTCTCATAGGCTTAACATTAGTCAAAACAATCAGGTTATGAAACGTCCTACCCATTTATTACTATTGTATATAAAATAAAATGCCACTTTTTACACTATTTATCCTGTGTCACCTTGAAGTTTTTTTTATTATGCCCCCCTCTAATAAGAGGGAGGGCATATAGGTTTTACTTTTTCTGTCCGTGTGTCCATCCGGGAAGTTTGTCCGGGCTGTATCTTGGTTGCTTTTCAACTTAGGATTTTAAGACTTTCATACAACATTCTTCCATATATGTAGATGTGCAACGTAGAAAAACTTTCACGGAATTATTCAAATTTTTACATAAATTAAGCAATTTAGCTCGGTCCGTCCGGGCTCTACCTTGGTTGCTTTTCAACTTTGGATTTTAAAACTTTCATTCAACATCCTTCCACATATGTGCAACGTACAAAAACTTGCACGGAATTATTCAAATTTTTACATAAATTATGCAAATTAGCATATTGTATTTTTTTTTTGACAGGGCTGTATCTTGGTTGCTGTTTAACTTAGGATTTTAAAACACTCTTCCATATATATGTAGATGTACAGACCAAAATATCACCATAACGTAATTTATGTTAGTGTACCAGTTGGCATATTGTCAAGCAATATCTGATTGCTTTAATAGAATCAAGTGTGTTATGTTGAACCCAGGTTGTTTTACTTGTGACCTCCTGCAAGGTTGAAGTGCATCACCCGGACATGCACAATACAACGGAAGAACGCGCTTGGTAACCGTTTTGAAAGATAATATTGAATAAACAGTGATGCAGACCAAAATCTATTGTTCTTCAGCTGTAGTGGTTATAGGAAGCTTCCCCCCAACACCAAGTCGTGATGAAGGTCGAGTTTCCATCTCCCTTATATTTCAGCCTTTAGATACAGTTATAACCATTCTTCCACTAATGTGTCTTCCTGTACATCCTGCTCAAGCTACGTATTTAAATACTGAGGGAGAGAGCCAATCACTCATAGGTCACATTATGAAGTCACTTTCTTTAGAAACTACTTGCCAATCTGCAAACCCTTTTGAATGTCAAGGTAAAATGTCGTGATAACTTTCTGGAAAACGATTCGCCACAGGTACGAGTCCAGGCATGGCTGTTTTTATTTTATTTTTTGTTGTAGTCCTGGTTTGTACTATACCGCAGAATGTCGGTATGAAGATTTATTTCAAACACTTTTCTATTCATAAAACTGATTCGCACTAGTTGCGAAAAAAAATGCGGTATTTTGAGTTTTTCTGATAAGCACAATTTACTTTTCGCTGCACTTGTGATAATGTATTCACAGAGTTACCCGAGTCACGATCTCGCCTCCGTATAAGGCAGGGCTAATAAACCTTCAAGCATACATTAGACATCGTAGTGCCGGTCGCATTATAGATTTTACAAACTTTATTATTATTTTAATACGGTATATCGCACATTCGAGGTTGATATTTTCTGAAAGCTTATACTTTGGTCTGTACTAGAAAATAATAGAAAACCCAGTTTAATTTGTTTGCGGTATAGCACATTTAAGGTTATTTATTATCTTGTTAAAGTGGCTTTTAGAAGCTGGATACATAACAAAAATATGACAAAGTTGGATTTACAGAAGTCTAATATATCTATCTCTCATATTTTTAGTTTTATTAATCTTCGACACTCAAATATTAAGCATGGCGTTAAGGTTATTAGGTTGTGCAAACGACTTTTGACACATCATTGGAGACGGAGACACGGCATAAACACCACCAATCTTCTTCCTGATATCCCTGAAGCTCGTTGAACCAATTTAAGGAAACAACCAAAGAAGACATAAAAACAGCTGTGTCATATGATTAATAACAAGTGTTGGCCTAATTTCAGATCTAGACAACGTGTATACACATTGTCGTAATCAGTTTTAATTTATATTATGTCCATTGAAACTAACATGCACTTCATAATAAAATGCTTGAATGGTATTTATGTATCAAATCGGTGGTTAATTTAATGACAGATCATTCCGCTTGTAATAAAAATAACTTGTCTGCCATACTTCTCAGTCGCCTTCACCCTCCCATCATAGGACTTTAATTTCTTATCCAATTTCAGAAAGCTACATTAATTTAAAAGAAAAGAGCATAAAATTTATTCTCCATATTTGAAATTTATTTTTCTGAGATGAGAATGATATATGTATATAATGAATGCTGTATGTGCATATGAAGGTATCAAAGTGAACAAAACCTTCCAAGGTTAACATTTTTACTGACTCTATACTTGCTTGTACATTGCTGTTTAGAAATAACATGGTGGCAAGAAAATACCAGGCGCACAACTTCAACACATCCTGAAGACAGATTCTTTGTTCCAATGGGGTTTTACGCTGTACTGTGCTGTGGTTATTTCTCTTATATGATGACGTGCCAGCCCAACGGGTGAAGGAAACGACACTAGCAAAACACAGAACACCAGAACAAATTGGCTGCCTGAAGCTAAGAGGCCCAGGGCTTAGAAAGCTCCCGTCAACAACCCACTCCTTTCCAGAGAGATTGACTGATTGATTTTTTTAGAACGTATAGAGATTTCGTATAAAGCGTCGACACCTTTGTTTAAACTTTAAAGCATCTGATGAATCTTGCTTAACAAGGTCTTCGGTCACTTTAATATTTCATTCTGTGGCAGTAAAAAGCTGGTACAATTTAAAGAAAAGAAAAAAATGCATAATTGTTCGTGTCCAATTCCACTCAATATGGTTGATCCATGTAATTGCCACCAACCTATGTTAGTAACCTGTCCGTTAGAAAAGTCTTTTTGTAGCAGTGAGCTGGTAGCAACATTTAAACATTCAAAGAGAAAAACAATCTGCCAATGTTGTTTGCGTAGATTACGATTGAATATTCCTCGAAGTTTGATATCCACTCTGGCTCAATAAGATTGAAAACGGCTGCATGTGTTGTGGAACCATTCTGCACAAATGTCTGATGAAGATTACCAGAGTTCGCCATCTTTATCTTTAGCAGGCACCTCAATAACTCTGGGTTTGTCAATTATTCTTGCGGTCCTGTTCCCTTTTTCTACTATCCCAATGATCCAAGCTTGATAGCCTTCCTGATTTTCTATGTCCTTGCAGAAAGCAGCAGCCTGTTCTCGAGGAAGAGCGATTAACAAACCACCTGGGGAAAGAAATAGCAAATTATATTTGACTGGTTGGGGTTTGACGCCATACTAACGGTCATTTCACCCATGACTGCATGCTAGTCCAATATGGTCTCTCATTGGCATAATTATCTAAAATGGCCATATTTTGTTTTAATACTTTTATCTCGCAAAATATTATCTCGACATGCATACCAGCGCATTTCAGTAATTTGTTTCTAATGCATACCAGCAAATGTCAGTGATTTGTTTCTATTTTATCTACATTCATAACTAAAGGGCGTATCAAAATCTAGCTAATCGGTGTGCGGCAAGTGAGTAGCCATTCTATGACAAAGGAAATTAATGTCTCTCCAATCTTTCATATTCGATTATATGAACCAGGGTGCAGTTTCGCAAAGCCTTCGAAACGTTACGTACATGTAATCACTAAAACGACATAATGTCTTTAGCACTGTCATGGTAATTGCATGTAAGTAACATTAAAAAGGCTTTGTGAAATGGAGCCCAGAGCAGTAACAAGCAAATAAAAAGGTAAATAATTGCTTGAGTTCACATGTTATAACTTTAAACGGGAGACACTGCCCATTAACTGCTATAAATGTCCAATATACCCCTACATCATTAGTCAAGTCTAGAGACCGTCAACATTTTTAATAGCTTAGGTTTGGATTAAGATAGTTATACATTCTAACAGTGTTTGCAATACCACATCATATATACCATTCCCATAAATGTACAAATACATTACTGAAGTTAAAAGTACGGATATTCTTACCAGACGTTTCAGCTGAATGGCCCTGCATCAGTTTGAACATGTTCCCACAGGCTTTACCAACAGCAGCCATCTTGGCAATCACAGGAAGGTTATGTATAACAAAACTGACTTCATTTTTCTGAACTTTAGCCAGATTAGCTGCATGGCCCAGCAAACCAAACCCAGTCACATCTGTGGCTCCATGAGCATTGTACTTGTGCATCAGACGGGCAGCTTCAATGATAAAAATTATAGTAAACATTATAAAATATGAAGAAAAACTGTTCAAATTTTCTGCTCCGACAGATTTATTGATTTTGCCGTGCTCAAGGGTATTTGACTTACCCTAAATCCTCAACAAATTCTTCCTCTAAGGGCACAAACTTTAAGTAATTTATTGAATGTTTAAGTGTGAATTTGGAACTAAAACTTACATTTTTCGTTAATTTAAAGTCTAAACTTCATAAAAATTTCAAAATTGCATGTCTACACTTCTTACCATTTGCATAAAATGTAGTTTTATAAGTTGTAAAGGAGGTCGAATTTGTCAAGCATTTAAGGTATATAACTGCATGACAAAGATGCGTTAACACAACCAAACAAAGTATTTTTTGCTAGCTCTGTTGGAAACAATGTTCCTCCTCCGCTACATATCACAGAATTATGGAAACATACTGCCCCTAGCCAGAGGGTCTTTGTGTTCAGACTCTTTAGAAAGTTTCTTTTTCCTCACCCGACTACAAATTCAAAATGGCTTCCGGTCACGCGAGCATGATTTTGTTATTTCACTTATATGATGGCGTGCCAGCCCAATCAGTGAACGACACTGGCAACATGACAGGTCAAAACA
Organism: Katharina tunicata; assembly: GCA_032466195.1. NCBI lineage: Eukaryota > Metazoa > Mollusca > Polyplacophora > Chitonida > Mopaliidae > Katharina > Katharina tunicata. The sequence goes on from JAVFBZ010027253.1 coordinate 24,092, forward strand.
TTTAGATAACATTAACAAAACAGGACACCACAACAAATTGGAACCCTGTGCACATTAGCTCAGAGAGCACAAGAGCAGAGTTAAATAAATACAAAGTCCTTGTGCTGATTTTATCTGCTGTTTTGATTTGTTTTTCCCCTGATTGGGTAGAACCCCATACAGTCGAAAAGGGGACTCAGTTTATTCTGGTTACAGTGAACAGGACTCAGTAGCCCAACACTTAACCAACTGACCCACAGCGTGATCCAACACAATGTTAGCAAAGACTAGTCATTTTTTACGCATTTGGTTGGCATTTTATGTTTTCTCCGAAGGACTTGATCTGCTTCACCACATTTAAAGAAAGGATGTCATGAAAAACATGGTTAATATACAGTACAGGGAATCATGAAGTTTCTAGCAACTATCCAACTGTAAATAATGACTTACCCACTCTGTTAAGCCTGGACATACTGAACATTGATCTCTGGTAGGCCTTCCTGACATCATCCTCATTCACTACCAGCTTGATTCGGTTCCACCTCTCTGGCTGATCCAACCATTGATACGCACTTACTGCCACTTGGGTTCCCAAAGGTTTGGTTAGCACCAACACATCCCCAACAACAGCATTGTCAGGCCTGTAATGCATACAGAACTATCTTAATCTGGGTCCCACAAGAGCTTCAAATTTTGTACGCTGTTAGCAGCGACTGGGCGATCATGTTTAACGCCCTGCTGCAGGGTATTTCACTAATAAGATGGTAGTACATCCCAACTGTAAGCTTGATTGATTGATTTGTGTTTAACGACATGCTCAAGAGTATTTCACTGATATGATGGCACTGTACTCCAACAGTAGACAGCGACTTTTTACACGACCATAAAATGTGAAGTCACTTTAGTGTTTTTGCTGTTTGGAAAGATAATGAATATAATCTGAAAACAAACTGCCCTTAACCAGAGGGATCCCAACTGTAAGCAGTGACATGTGAAGTAACTTATACATGTATATGTATGTCTGTATTAGCTCTTGAAAAAGATAATATTCCTGCAAAGTATGACACCATGAATGTAAGTTACAAACATGCTGCCTGATCAATGGCTTCTAGGGTATGAAAGAGTTGGAATTCTTAATAGATTAGATGCAGAACTGGTGATCGATTGGGGTTTTACACCTTTCTTATGGTTATTTCACTTATTTAATGGCGAGCCAGCCCAGTGAATGAAAGAAACCACCCTGAACGACACTGGCATTGTGGGTAGATGCCACAGTACACATTCACAGGACAAAAACACACCCTAAGTCTTGAGAAATAAGTTTCCTGATGCCCCTTTTAGCTCAGAGAGCACCAGGGCACAAGAGGCTCCCACCCAAGCAGAACTGGTGATAAGTCAGGTTATATAAGTAAATGAATTGAAAACATATCAAACAGAAAGGCGGTGAATAGCTTCTTCAGACCACTCTAACTTACAAAGATTTTTTTCAGAAAATACAGTTTGTTTGTATGTTTGATTGGTGTTTAACGTCGTACTTAAAGGTATTTCATTTATATGACGACGGATTCTTCACTTCTTAATCTACTCTACTCCATACGGCAGAAAACCAGGAGGAAACCTCGTAAAAACCGCCCCTGCGATTGCCGAAGTCACCTCGTGTGACTCCCTCATATACCTCAGGTCCACTGGAAGACTTGAACCCGTGCGGTACATCGAAGGAGGATTTGCAGTCAGACGGGCTAACCACTGAGCCACGGAAAATACAGTAGTCTCCAACCAAAAAATATATATAAAAAAGAGACTTACATGATATATTCATTGGGTTGGCATACTGTGGAGGCCACGCCCCCAATGGTAACCCAGGGATTTATGACCGTCTGACCTCCATTCACACTGGAGCCGCCTTCTTCAGCTGAGTCCTATTCAACACATTTATTAACAATTCTTACTTAGTTTTTCGAGTTGTTTGTTTGTATGAATTGATTAAGGTTATTTCATACACATAACGCCTGCCAGCCTAATTGCCTTCAAGGCTAATCGGTGGAGGAAACCACCCAAAACAACGCCATGATACATTACAGCACAGAAAAAAGCAAACCACAACAAATTGGATTACAGATGCCCCTTAAATAGTTCAGTCTTAGCTTTTCGAAAACTGCATAAGGCCTAAATATTTCATTAACACACGGTTATAATGCTGTACAAAAATATTTAACATCTTGAAATATCGTCCAAAACAGTTACCGTATTCGTATGTGTAACTTGCGCATTCATGTAACTTGCTCATCCTAAACGGAAGAGCTAAATTAAAAAAAAACAACTTTGGTGTATTATGCGCAGGGCAGTTTTAGGGATTTAGTTCTTCTCCGAACCAGGTGGTAATCACTGCGATATTAAGTGGGAATACAATAAAGCGCCCCTGTCGTGTGTACAGTAAGCCATAACACAAACCCGGATGTAATTCAACGTCATGTAGCTTTTGTGTGTTTTTTAAATACATGAATGCAAACAATATTAAAAGCATGCTGAACAGAGTACCAGAGCAAGAATTATTAAATATTTTATTAAACAAATTTTTTATTCTTCAAAGCTTGGTGTTGATCACGTCGGCCCGTGCATTGTTGTTGTTATTTCACATCCGCCTAATGCCGTAAATGGTTGACAGACGTTCTGTCACAGCACACATTTGGGATATGTTATGGATAATTACTGTTCCCATGTAACTTGCGCGGGGCTTTCTCGGGCTAGGGAATTTTGGAAAATAAATGTGCAAGTTACACATGCGAATATTATAATTTGCAATTATTTGGTATCTTTGCAGGCATAAATCAATAAAGAGAAACTTTACCAGTAAGTAACTTAATTGTTTAAAATTGAAAAATAAACTATTTGTATTCAACAGTTTCTTGTGTTTTCTAGAGAAAGAATTTTCAATATTTCACCACAACATTTAAAATAATCAAATAGTGCTGGTACAGAAAAAAAAAAAATGAATTATTATAATACTTATATTTTGTTATATTAATGAACTTTACAAAAGAAGTAGGATTAAAATGTCCACTTTTCATTAAGGCAGTTAACATTGTCCAAGACTAGGATTACAAGAATTCAATGGCAGTTAATTTGTTTGATTGGTGTACTTAAGGTTATTTCACTCATGACGGCATGACAGCCTAATGAACAAAGCAAACCACCCTTAACGACACTGACAATGGACAATACACGATTAAATCACTAATTAGCAGTATAGAGATATATGACTTCTACATGGTGTGACATCGTGTAATATACGATTAAATTATAGTAACCTGAGCCAGGGCACACAGCAGGCTGCCACCCAACCTGCCCATGGCTTTGTTTGTTTGATTGGGGTTTTACGCCGTACTCAAGGTTATTTCACTTATATGACAGCGTGCCAGCCCAATCGGTGAAGGAAACCACCGTAAACAATGCTGGCCACATGCCAGACAGGATAAAACATTACATGCATGCAACAAAACAGGACACCACAACAAATCAGCTTCCTGTGCCTCTTAGCTCAGAGAGCACCAGGGCACAGGAGGCTCCCACCCAACCACCCCCCCTGCCCATGGCAGTTAGGTTAGCTATTTTTGAGCCCTGTTCAATTACCTTGAATCCTCTCATCATTATAGGAACAATTGCATCTCTCTCTTTGTCAGTCATCTTATTACTAACGGCCAGTAACATTAACATATTGTCACAGTCTGTCACACCCATGGCGTAAAGATCACTGAGTACATTGGCACAGGCTACCTTACCCTGAATGAACATAATAAATTAAATTAGCAACTCCATTTTACTATGATATCACGGATATAATCAAATGTACAGTTTGCTCTTTCCTACTAAAACCTTACTTAAAGTCAAATTTTCCAACTTAAACATTACATTATTTAAAATATATATGCATTCCAAGTACAAAAATTAAATAATAACAAATCTAAACATAATTTCAATTTAAAAAAAAAAAAAAAGATTTCAAGGTATTGATATATTTTAGGTCAGAATGGCAAATATTTAAATCGATACCAACAATCAAAAACAATTAATAAAAAAATAAAAAATGAAAAGCTCAAACTCTAGAATTCAAAAATCATTCTAAGGAAAAATTATTATACACATGTGGTCATATTTGGGAGATTGTCTAAATCTAGCCTAATAAATCAGACCGTAATATTACATTTAGGTCTGACAGTAACCCCTCTGGAGGAGCAGACGTGGAGACTCTTTTAGTCGACACGCGTCATCATGTTGAGGCAGACAAGGCTGACAGTTAAAGTTTGTTCACTGTGAAGCGGACTTGCAAAACGCCATGTACAACCCAAACAGTGCAGAGTTGAGAAATTTTGTACTTGTAATATCCTCCGCTATGGACTAATAATAGCTACAATCGCTGGTAGGAAGCAATTTTTGTCGTTTTTTGTTGGTGACGGGAGAAAGCAAACAATAATCAGAGGGGTTACCGTCAGACCTTAAAATCCTTAATGTAATATTAAGGTCTGACTTATTACTATTAGGCTAGTCTAAATCCAGAATTTTTAATGTGCATATAGGGCCTACTATAAAAATTATTAAATTATTTTAAAAAAGCTATTAAGGTTTTTGCATAATTTTGAAAACTGAAAACATCATAACAAGGTTATCACCATCATGTAAGGATCATCAACTATTGGGTAGATGAAATCTGTAGTCTGCACCAATGAGAGGCCTCCATGGCGTAGAGGAGTAACACAGCTATCCATGCCAATGCCTGAAGAATAGAGAAATATGAACTAAAATAATAATAACAAACATGAAGCTCCGCTGTCCAAAACCCCTTGGCTGGCCAAAGAGCACAAGAAAGTACCTATTGATAGTGTCATGACTGTACGAAAATAAATGACAGAAAGGATACTGCTCCTTTTATCACTATAACATTTGATACAAGATTGATGATGACAAGAGTTTTTACTAGTGTTACTGTGTAAAAAGAAGGGGCTCGGGCTTAAGATA
>JAVFBZ010027254.1:0-11230 GCA_032466195.1 Katharina tunicata
TTTTTTTTTACGAGGTTTCTTACCGTTTCTCCACCATGCACCAGCAATGCAAAGTCGTCATATACATGTAGGTGAAATACTTTTGAGTACGACGTTAAACACCAAGCAAACAAACCTGATTTGACCTATTTTGTATTATGCAACAAAATCCCCATTGTTCTACCCAGGCACACTTTAAACCCTGTTCTTGGTGCATATTATGGAAACTTTAATTGACTCCTAGCCACATATATTCCGCACCACTATTTCCAGTGTATACAACTGCCTATGGTATAATTAAATCAAAAGTTGATTGTTTTATTAAAAGTTATCAAAGGTTACAATACTTTTCTTACAAATTATCTATTTTTGTCAACCAGTCTGTTGGCTATCTGGATAGGGGCAGTCCATTTTGAGATTACATTCATGCTGACCTATTTATCTTCCTAGTTCGAGACGCTGCCTAATGTTGGAATACACCACCATCTTATAAGAGAAATGCTCTTTCGTGAAAACTGAACTTCGATTAACTAATCTATTCTTTTGTCTTTATGATTGTTGTATGTTTTTTGTGAGATTTTCTGTAGACCTAATGTTTGTTTCTTGTATCATGAAGAGTCAAATCTTCATTTCATTTTATTATACACCATGTTAATCAGCGAAAAGCATGTCTAATCAGATTCAACTTCGAAGGCCGGATAGATGAGTGGTTTAGGTGGCTGGCTTTTACTGCTGGCGATTTGGTGTCTGAACCTGAGGGTAGTGGGTTTCATTCCTGCAATGGTATAAGGCTGCAAAATAAAATTCTGAACTAGAATCTGTTCAGTATCAGAGAGTTTATCCCCGTCCAAGAAGAAAATAATGTTAATCAGATTGACACTGGCAAAGCTAAAAAAAAATTAAATGGGTACTGTGATACTTTTTTTACTCTCAGGTAATGTGGATTATTTTCTCCTGTTCATGGCACATTTTTTCCTTCTATCTATTACATAACTTGGTTGCAGTTAATTGGCTAGTTGTTTATACAGCTCCATGAATTGAGATTTCTCTGACTGTCACTTCAATCATCATTAAACAAACAAAAAAACTTATGAGTAAGAAACATTAATCAGACAACCAAGATCTACAAATCGCCCAATAGCCCAAAATAATGTGTTGTTGTGTGGCATTCCATTAAAAAAGCGGTTTGAAGCCCTGTACCTTAACTTAATTCTCTTGTAAAAAATCTTTATTCTATTGATGGTTTCATGTTTTCTTTGATGACAAGGTGTTGGGCTTATACACGTATGTGGCTAAAATTACTCTATTATAGACTTGAGGTCTATTATTAAATAGAGTATTGATATTTGATCATTGTGTGTTGTGTTGGTACATTGATCTCTGTGTTGTCCTACTTTACCAAAAGCAGAAGAAACCCCATAATTAGTTGGCAGGAAATAAACCAGACAATTGAAAGGTCAGTGTGCTGAAGGAGTTTCGATGGCAACTTTTTTTTTGTTTTTTCTTATTTCTTTTTCGTTTCTTTATTATTTTGTTGTAAAAGTAATATATAATATTCAAATTGTTTATGTGTTTAAAGCTTGCATTAATATTGAATTCATTTTGTTTGTTTGAACTACATGTATTGTGAAATGCTACAGTTTGCTTCATCAAATATTTATAACTAAGGATCTATAGGTGTTTGAATCAGTGGCTGGTGAGGTGTTGAAGGGGGACAATATACTACTGGATTATATAGAACTATAGCTACAGAACTGTGCTAAAACAGTGTAATTCCCACATTGTGCAGGGCGATGCAAAGAACATATTTGGAACCTTCTGCTCATTCATTACTTATTATCCATTTTCTCCAAATCTTTGTGTTGTTTTTATAAAAATATTATATTTGAAGTAACTGTAAGTGTCAAAAAATCGCTCTGAGGCATTAATTTCAAAACAAAATTCAAGTAATTGCGGGAGATTTTAGAATATGGCCACCATCTTGCTGCCCTCGTTGACAAAAAAAAATTACATTTTAAATGTTACCAATGTGCGAGGAGAGCATTTTCGATACATAAAATATCTCAGAGTTCAATTTTGCCTAACAAAATATAAATCACTTAATTGGACAAGTTAAAACCAGTAAGTGCGATACAGAACTCTGCATCTAATTTCTAACCTGAAGTACAAACCCTCAGTGAAGGGATAACCAGTTGGGTATCTCTCCTCTCACCACTCTACATGTACATTTCACTCAGCGGTCTATTTTAGTGCTAATGGGATAATCAACAGCTCTAATGTAAATAACAAATACACAGAAACAGAAATATATCTCCACATCCTGCCTTCAACAGATCAACACTTTACTTTCTAAAATCACTACTGTAAGCTTATTTAAGAAGACCTGATGGAGTGATGTATTAATGGGTTTAACATTAACACAGTATTCCTAAAAAGTTCTTCTTTAAATATAAACGTTTACTCTGCAAGAGCTAAAATCCAATGAACAAGTTTGACAAAAAAGTTCTTTCCAAACTCACATTTAGTAATTAATGAAGAAATTATAAACTGATTGACTAGTTGATGTCTTACATGACTGAACATGCTGTTATACATTATATTTATGGAAAGTGACTACTTAAGATACATTTTTGACAATGAAAAAGGATCAAGCCGAAAAAGAAGGTGAAAAAAAAACCTGTTTTCTACAAAACTAGCTGAATGTACCATCAACTAATGTAAGGAGAATTGTGAGCTGATTATTTAATGTAAGTTTAACTTTTTTTTTTCTCTTAATTTATTTAAAAAAATCTATTAACCAGTTACAATGACCGGCTATGTTACTGTGGGGAATTTGCTTTGTAATCCCTTCAGAAGAGGCATTTGGCGTGATTGAGAAACATATTTACCCTCTTCTGTGTTCTCGTTCTGTGTCTCGGTAGGATTGTACAGCTATGTACAGGTACATGTATGTCAGGAAGGAAGCGTTTGGTTTCACAGATTTGTGGCTATCATTGGTATCTGGGGTCTAATGGCACTTCCTGTCCATGTGGAAATAAGCCAACTGCTATCTTTTATTATATCTATAGGTAATTGCTGATCTCATGCTAATAGGGCTTTTTATATTAAATAAAGATTGGATAACTGTCAGGTTTATGTTGTCCAGGCTTTAATTTGATTTATCATACTGTTCCTTTCTTGGGTGTTTGCGTGGGAGCCTCCTGTGCCCATGTGCCCTCTGAGCAAACGGGCATCAGGAATCCAAGTTGTTGCTCTTTTCTGTTTTTCGTTATGTTAATCTACTGTGATATCTCCTTTGTATTGCCAGCGTCATTTAGGATGGTTTCCTTGACCCATTGGGCTGGCACACCATCCTGTGAGTGAAATAACCTAAAGTATGCTGTAAAACCCCAATCAAACGAACAAACATACTATTACTTTCTATACAGATAGTGCATCCTTTAAAGGATGATTTCTTGCAGGATTTTCCTGTTTTAATTTTGCAATATCTATGAAGCTAAACTTAAATTTTGTTTTGTCGTACAAACACCTAAAAGTTTACATTTCTCTGTACATTTACACAAGTCTTTTTATACACAGTTGTCATGATAAATCTGGAAGGTCTTTTTGTACACAGATAAAAAAATAATACTTTTTGAGTTTCAATTTTTCTGATCATGGAATTATTTTTTTTTAAGTGCTGTTAAAAATGTGATTTTTCATCACTTTCAATAAAGATATGACAAAGCTGCCAAAGTCTCTGTTGGATTAAAAAGATTATATTGTTACCTTAAGCAATTCTACTTTTCTAAGTGTTTGGCAATTAAATTCTATCTGATGGATTACAAAATTGATCCATTCTGTTCAGCTTGGAATGATTTTATCTTCCAACTAACTGTAGTCTGATAATAATGACCAGATGTGCGAGTGTTCCTGGGTCCCATTTATCAAGACAACCTTAATAGACTGTCTATGATTTATTGTCCTATATGCTTTGTAGACTGCTCAGAATATTCCCCTGTTTGGGACTCTGCCAGAAAAAAGGTTTTAACCTTACAGCACATGGGTGCAATAGAGATACAGAAAAGATATAAACTCCCTGAGGAAGTCTGATTTTAATTTAAGTCCTATTAATAAATATTTCTGGCATCTTGAAGGAAAACAGAGTATTTTCCCTAATCCTTGCACATGAAAGTATTGAATCCAAAATTCTGTAAATTCGAACTACTGTACATGTATTGGTTACATACATGTAAGTGCCATTGTTACATAAGTCCCGTTTGATTTGCCACTTTTTTCATGTTTTAAAACTAAAAACTTGCTAGGCGTCGTGACATCAAGTACTGTACAAATGAACAAGATGTTACATGTACCAAGTAAATATGAAATAATTAGTATATAATGCAAGTGATGACTCTTGTATAAGGCAACCTACTATACACTATACATTACCATTAACCTTGATTGGAACACAGATTTTATTGATGTCAACTTCTTTCTTTATAATAATAACAATTGAAAATAATAATAATAAAGAAGTTGATATCCATAAAAATCTGTGTTCCAATAATGATAACTTAAAACTTGTAAATGCTGTTTAAAGAAGATAAGTAAATCTGTTGTGAAGTTAATTCTCTGCATTTGATGTACAAATATACAGATTCCTACTACAGATACATTATCTCTGCTAGTTCACCGTAAAATTATGATTGAGTGCCGACAGTTCGAGTCATTAACAATCGTTGGACTTTTGTAGACAGATATTGATGAGAAAAACATGTTTACAAAACCTGTTTTGAACATTTGTTTCAGCTCATTGATATGAGAAAAGACTAGACATGATAATGAGCACATTTTGCAGTCATCAGCTGCGTGAAAAATTATTTGTAACATGCGTTAAAAAAACGGGAAGGAAATTGTGCTTAACGATGCAAATAAAGCCACAGAATGTTAAAATCAGATTAACATGTTGCTGTCTGGGTTTGTAGGGGGACATCTGAATAAAAAGAACAGTCAGGAAGGTGAATCTATTGCGGAGTTGTTCATCTTTTATTGGCGGGAACTTGGTGTTCACTGAGCTAAGGGGCATCAGGAAGCTGATTTGTTGTGGCGTCCTGTTTCCAGTCCTGTCCTTGTCTGTTGCCAATGCTGACGAGGTTGGTTTCCTTTAGCCATTGTGCTGCCATGCCGTCATATGGATGAAACTGAACAATGTAACTATGGTGTAAAACCCCTATTAAACAAACAAGTAATCATAGTTTGTGAGACTATCCCCTCGATCAGGAGCCTGTGGGTCCATACATTATGTAAACATTCTCACACAATGACAATACCGGTATAGAATTTTATTTGTTTGTTGTTAGATATGGTGACAGACGTACAAAATGCATCGGATTTTGTGCAACAGCTCCCTACAAAGATAACTAATTGCTATCAACATGAGAATTCACACAAAAAATGTTAATAGTGGCACCAGTATCATATGTTTCTTGACAAGAAAAATCAATAACGACGACATTGAAGCACTTTAATGATGGAACTTTTAGTGGGGTAGGTTATTCAATCATTTGATTTTCTCCCAAGTGAAATTCTTCCAAGAATAAACATGTTTTAAAATTATCTTTCTACGTTATCGACCAACTGATATAATTACTGAATGAGAAGTCAGACAGACAGGACAATAGAAAAGGATGTTGTTTTGATTAGGTTTCCCGTCTAGCTGACCCCCTCAAATGTCATTCTTTGACCAGCATCGCCTAAGTGTGTCAGGATTAGCACCCAAATCTGACAAATCACCTTTCACTAAAGTCTGGAGATGTCAGTCATGCTGAAATCTTCAAGTGACCTTTTGTCAACTCAATACGCCAGTTATCTGAACTCTTAATTTGGTCTTTGGTTCGATAATTTTACTATCTTTCCTTTATAATGTGTATGAAATTCATTACGGTACGTAAACACTGAATTCATCATTTTAGAGATTTACTAACTACTCGGTGTATTTCGCCATGCTCAGTTTAATTTAACACATAGCAGCAATACTAACACCAGTTAATAATGCAAAGCCTCCTCAAATGTATGTTCTGTTGGAAAGATAATGTTCCTCCGGGGCTAGAATAATAACAGCCTGAACGTAAGATGAAAACATCGAGTGTAGGCCTACTGATGCTCCTGGTTGCACATGGACTTCGAATTGATTTATATATATTGAATATATCAACACATATCAAAAAGAAAAATGACAAAACCAAGATAGCTTACTCCATTTGTATGCCAATGTGACTTGCCTCTGCAACTATTAAATGAATAAAGTGTATATCTATTGTTGCTACGTTGTAGTTTGAGCCTGAGGCAATTCACCCAAATAGTATTTCTCGATCAACAGTCTGGATTCCCAACAGTATCAAATACCTTAAAAAAGCTTTATAACAAACAAAAATTATATAAAAATCGGTCAATAATTTTCTGCTAACATGCTAGGAAATGTGCTTTGTAAAGATAACTACATGGAAAAGACTTTTATAAAAGATGGATAGTCTATTGATGCTAATATATTTTACTCTAAACAGTGTATTAAATGTTAGATTGGAAATTCCTGAGTAGTACCAGAATACTGGGCTTGTCTTCAAATCCTTGTCCAGAAAAATGGACGTCACAAAACCTTAAAGATATACAAAAACACGTAGACAATTTGCCTTAAACATGCTGCAAATGTGTAATGTACGGAAAATTGATTCTTGCCTTTGCTCTTTTTTTTTTTCGCCAGCTGATCTTTTATTTGGTGCAGTTATTTTACGTCCTTGTTTTATTCTCTCTCCAATACCTTAATTGCATTACACCTTGGCATGCAATATGGCAATCTGTAGGCAGAAAGGCTTTTTATATGGCACGATTTATTGCTGATCTTCACCATTATCTTTTAGATTCTTATCATTTTCCATAGCTTCTGGTTTTTATGAAACCTTTTAGATGGATTTTCCATATCTTAATGTCTGTTAATGAACACATTGTTTTAATGTTCAATGCTCAAGTTTCTACACATTCTTGTTCGTTGAGATAATGGCCTTGTTCTATTTTATTGCCATGTTGTGTTTCTCCTAATGTGCCATGGACAGTGTCTGTTTTTTTAAGGCATAATAATCTTTCAGATTCCTTTTAAGAATCCATCACAAAAATACCCCACAATAGTCCAGAAACCAAAAGTAGCTGCTAGATAGCTTTAGTGTTGTTGTGAGTGGTTGGGTGGGAGCTTCCTGTGCCCCGGTGCGCACAGTTATTTTTGGCGTCCTATCACTTTTTTCCCTGAAACTATGCTGTATGACCTTGTTTTTTGCCGGCATATTTGAGGGTGGGGTCCTTCACTCATTAGGTTAATCATACCGTCATATGAGTGAAAATACCGTAACAACCATATAAAACCACAATATCTATAATATTGTTGAGGTACTTATTTGCTCCATTCATTCAAAGTCCACTCCATTTTTGCAAATATTGGTTGCAAAGCAGTGCAAAATGTAGCTTATGCTAGCGTCCTTCTTTCTAAATTGTGCTAATTAGTGTCCAGAACGAAATCAAGTAAGAAATTAGTTTTCTTTTAGACACAAACATTGGTTGCTATGGAGAGTTATAAAGTCCAGTTCCCAAGCATGAAAAGGACTGCCCAAATTTTATCTGATAACTCTTGCCATCTTTCTTCGTTTCTTCGTTTCTCTCTATTTTTATCATGTTAATAGACCAGTATTCATCAAAAAATTATGATGGCCATAAAATATAATTATATTTGATGGATGTTAGTAAATGGGTTTAAGCTGTCACTGACGCCTTCGACCATTGGCCTGGTAGTCAGCTATTCATTCACTGATAATAGAATTCCCTGTGAGATACGTTACTTTGGATTAAGCAAATACCACATCAGTGATTTATAAATTCTTGTTGTCAGTTGACAGACTAATAGGACGTGATAAATGCTGATCAGTGTTAGAGTACAAGGCTTAAATAACTACACACTAGATACTCATATTGCACCAAAAATGTATTTAACACAATGTTGACTAAAATTAACCCGGAATGGAATATAATAAACACAATTGATATCGACAAACGCAGAGATATTCTGAACCGAAAACAGCAAACCCAATTTTCGCTGATCATGAAATATAATTATGTGTGACCTATTTATCAGCCATTATTTAAGTAATGGCACAGAAGGGAGGGTTGATTCAATAAACAACACAAGATTGATTTCATTTTCAATACAAGGCTTCACCTAATTTAAGCTGACCTACACAAATGAGACCAAGATGTTGTCAACTTCTGACCCTTCTGACTAAGGGCGGTATTTTTGTAGCCGCTTATATTCATGCTGTCAAACTAGCCACTAGAGGAACATTATTTTTCCACAGAGCTAACACTTGAAGTGGCTGAACATTATTTGGTTACTATAACAGTACACCATTGCCACATAAGATAAATACCCTTGAGCCTGGTGTTAACCACCAATCAATTACTTGATTCAATTCGAAAAACAAAATACTGAAACGCACAAAATCCATTGAGCAAACCTTTTATTACATACTACAATACTCAAGACCACTCTGAACTCAAAATAACCAAGTTTACATCCATATGTTGCACAAATATAGTTTGGGTGGTAAAATGTACTAAAACATGTACATGAATAAATTTTTCTATTCAGAATCCCCAGTGTTGTTAATCCACTGTACATTTTCTTGTCATTCAAAGGTCTACTGGATTTTCTCAAATATTGGTGGGTTAGCATTGTTATAAGCCCAGATGATACTAATGTTCTTACACATTGTGACAATTAGATCTGATTCAGCCAATGCATATCCAGATTGAACTCTTGTAAGAAGACATCAGTGCCCCTTTTGCACACAAATATTGGTTGCTATGGAGAGTTGTCAAAACATATGTGGAATCTTTTCTCTTTTTTTCACTCTATTTATATCCTGTAAAATGACAGATATTCATCAACACGTTATTGATGGCCATGAAATATAATTATGCTGAAACCAATGGCCTACTGAACAGCTTATTTTGGATATCCATTTTTGGGGATTATATTAATACCACAATGGTTTATAAAATTTTCTTGCCAGTTAACAGACACATGGGAAGTGATGCCCCTCATCAGGACCAGAGTACAATTACTGCATACTGGATTAATAAATTTCATCAGAAATATCAACACAATTTACTCCTTTCAGACCTTGTCTAAATAACAAACACAATTTATTTTGATCAAGGCAAGTAAATTCGGTAAGGAGAAAAGCAATCACAGTTTTTCGTTGACCATGAAATATAATTACAGCCATGATCTATGTACACATATTGAAAGGAAGAACTGATTCAATAACAACATAAGATTGATGTTATTTTAATAACAATGCAACACCATTTTAAGATGACCAACCCAAATAATACCAATATGCATTTAAGTTTAGTTATAAAAACAATCTATGCAGTACAATTTTACTCTCGGCCAAAAACAGTCTGAAAAATCCAAATTTAGTGTCATGCATATGCCTACATTTTTCGTTTAATGCAAAAAATATCTGGATTTTGGTCTGGGGTCTATATGAGTTGAAATGTACAAGAATACCCCGGAAGAATACAATACTTTATTTTTTTAAAGTGAACAAAAACTCATGTCCTCGGCTTGCAGTCAGTCTAGGTGTCTAGTAACATAGTAAAGGGATTTGTTTTTGGTGTACAATTGATAAGAAAATGTCTATTTATGTGTGAAGTTGTTTTGGTTTTCACCATAAACACTTTCCAGGTGATACGATCAGAGTTTGGAGGATAAGAAGTTGTAGCTTGTAACAGTCTTGTGAAGTAAGTTATGACTAGAAGTTCTGTGATATGGTAACAGTTTGCTGTAAACACTGTCAGCTTGTTAACATTCTAGCTGATAAGTAGACCTCCGAGCTCTCCACTCTCCACTCTGACTAGGTAGACATTATGACCTGCAAGCACATGTGGGTGGTTAAACTTGGTTCTTAGTTAGAAAAGAAGATTCCAGATAAATATAATTCTTTCAATATTCATGAATAATTGAATGATATATTTGATTATCTGTTCTTGAAACAATAATGATGTTCCGTGCTATAAGCTCACATAAATTGTGTGGCGGGTGGTTTGGTGGGAGCCTCCTGTGTCCTTGAGCTCTCTGAACTAAGAGGCTCAGGATGACGATTTGTGGTGTCCTGTTTTGTTATTGTTATCTAATTGTTTTGTCCTGTCTTGCATGTTGCCAGCAGCGTTTATGGAGGTTTCATTCGCTGATTAGGCTGGCACGCCGTCATATAAGTGAAATAACCTTGAATACGGTGTAAAATCCCAATCAAACAAACAAACACAGCAATTGTGATACTGTATTCTTTTTAAAGAAGAATATGGAGGATCTTCCTGACCTCTGACGACCTCAGCTTGATAATCTATCCACAGATGATTGTTTGGAGTGAGGAATCCGCTTGCCTTGGTGCTTCTAGACTGTTATAAGGAGCTACATGTACAGGGTTACAGCTGTTTTTGGTATCTTGTCAGTAGAATGCTTATACTCACACTATATATTCTTTAACCAAGGTATTCATTGAGTCATTGTTGTTGCCATTTTGCCTCATGGAGGTTTCATATAGCACGCCATCTTATGAGGGGAAACAAAGTATGGCGCAAAACCTCAAGCAAACATCAGGACAAGTAACATTTTATACAATAGTTGTTGGAATGGCAACCGCATTCTTTTTTTATGGTACCAGGTTACATGTGTATTTTGTAGGTTATTTGCTCCATTATTGAAAATTGCCTCCCTAGCTTTAGTCATGTATCACTTAGGTTCTGTGGAGCACTGTATCGGTATATCCCTGTTTGAATTCAGGGAAACTAGAGATTGGGAACGTGTGGTTCTGTGAATGCCTGAGCTTTATTAAGACAGACTCTCTATCTTCTTAACAAGCTGATTGGCAGTGAAATAAACAGATTGCATTTGGTCCCTTCTTATGCCCCCACTCTACTACAGAGGAAGTTTGTGCGAGTATCTTGGTTGGTATTTAAGATTGACTTATGAAACTTACATACTACCTGTATGTTCTTTGCCCCTCATAGAAAGGCTAGATAACAACTGAAAAATTTAATAAGTTTCAGTGTTGTACCAAGATCTTATGTAGAAGAATTTGGAAAGATTTATTATTTTATTGTTATTTTCAAGGGAAAATAAATGGGCAAATTCTTTCCATAGAAGAAATTATTTGCATGA
>JAVFBZ010027265.1:0-11230 GCA_032466195.1 Katharina tunicata
TACTCTTAGGGTTGAATATTCGGTTTTCAACCCATTACTCTTAGGGTTGAATATTCGGTTTTCAATCCATTACTCTTTGTGATGATGATGATGATGATAGGATTATTATCATTTTCCAGTCCTCTGAATAAGAGATTTACGCCACACCTATACTAATTTACTTCTATTGACAAGTTATAGCTACACTAAGCTATAACTAAGCTAAGCTTTATCTTACAAAAGTAGGGATATCTTACAAGCAGGAAGCTTCTTTAAAAACTTTGATCGATCGTAGCTGAAGAATTTTGTTAAATTGCTCTTTTTCAACCCATGCCGAACGTAACCGTATCGATAGATGACCACATCAGAATAACTACATTGAGGGCAAAATGTTCCTAATATATTTTATATATTAAACAAATTTTTCAGTTTCCATGTTAAGGTTAACACTTTACTTGAAGTGTAGAAATTAGAGCACACAACACTAGTGATTGATAACCTGGGCATAAAGGTTGATACTGGATCACGGATGATCAGAATTTGAAGAGAACAGTTGACTTGTGGTCGATACAGCATGTTACTGCTTCTCAAGGTCAAGGCAACAGCTTTTCTCATTGAGTCAAATTGAATTGCTCTCAACATCTACAAAGCTGTTCAAAGCCCACTTAGTGGTATGACGTTACTTTGACTGGTGGATATTGGGCTTTGAACACTATTGAGAAATAAACTTTGAGTCAAGCGTTAAGACTTTCCACGATTATCCATTAAGATATCATACTAGATGATGATACATGGTGATACATATACCTGGCACATTTCGGGTTAGACACATGTGCTTTCCAGACACCATTCATAGTAACACATCATACTCCTATCAAGCGTATCTGAAATCCATATTTCATTTCATTTTACAATTTGCGCTTCTTTTTTTATAGATTTTCTTTGGATTCTACATTACTTCTCACCAATTTACATTGTACTACTGAAAACATACATGTTGTATTTACAGTTGTAGATATTAATTTACTTTTTTGTTTATCAACATTTAATCTAAAAAGGTATTTATGGCTGGGGATGTAAGCTTGATCATATCCATCGTCTCGCTCATGTTTAACGATTTTTTAAAGTAGCTACACTGTATACTTAATTTGCGCTACTATATTTTATAAAAGCTTTTTGAAACTTTTCCTGGAACTCTTCGTGTATCAAACCCAGATAGAGGCTCTTGCTCAAATATTTTACACGTCACTTTTTGTTACGCCTCATCAAAATGTGAGATTATAGTTCCGCGTATTTCTTTACTATTGTTTATTTACACCTTGGATGTTATGTTTACATCGTTGTTGGGTTTGGGATCGGAGCTGCTAACAACAAGTACAACATATACAGGCATTTAAGCTGTGAGTACAAATGTGGCAATACCAATTTCTTCATCCTACATCATCAAGTGGCAACGATCTTTTCAACTACTTTGATTGAACAGGACACACTTTGCACAGATTTCTATTTCGTTGAAATCGTCACCTTGTTGTCCGTGTGTATTTCTATATGCAATTGGGCCACGTACGCCACGGCACTGTTTATAACGATAACATAGAAACTCACATATCAGTTACTTTGAGTTTAGACGGATTTTGAAAGCACTATCAGATGCTTCTATGCATCATGTGATGCACTTTTTCAACAAATAGTATGCTAATCTCATTCTTTACGGACCAGTTCGCCAATATATCTTGAAAGTTGAATCCGTTCCGTTCATAATGTATCACTCTCGTGGGTGCCATTGAGCGCAGGGTTATGATCATTTTATTATATATGAATTACCATATGTTCAGCTGAATATTCATTTATGTTCGCAAATACTTCAATCAGCAATCATAACAAGATTGTTTCTCATTCACTCAAAATCATGTAGACAAAAAGAGGAAGAGGGTGCATGTCTTTCCATTAACCAGGAGTGATTGAACGACGAGACTTTCGCTTATCTTAGAAGATAAATGCATTTATTTCAAATTATACTGTCATCTGATATGCTCAAGCTGGAGGAAGTTGGTTTGTTCAAACGTGCTCCACCAAACCGCTCTTCCCCATAATGACGAAACAGTATTCCCCTCAACAAAGGTGCTTATGCAGTAATCAGATCATTGTGTATCTTATCCTACCACACGGTTATACCCTGCAGTCAGCATCTAGTTGGACATTTACTGATGACACCAAACAGGAACACCTTACCAATAAATATAAGATCTATAAAGTATTAAAATATATCCCCATATGTCCCGAAATGGACTGGATGGGACAGCCTATATGGAAACCAAACTGTTAAGAACAGGGTATGGCAAGTATAGATATTAGCCAATTTGTTCCCAACTGCCGTCTGTAGCCAGTTGCTTTGCCCAGGAAAATATCTATCCGACGCCTGAGGGAAGGTTGATCAAATCGGTATTACTGCTCTGAAGATAAAATGTGTCAGTCGTAATACGTCAAAAGTACGTAATCGTAATAGGCTAAGGGTGACCTAAGGCCATATTCCAGGCCCACTCAGAGTTTTACAACACGTGCATGCCAGTAGCTGTCTAATAAACAAAAATGTCGTTGTGTACAATTACATACACAAATAAAAAGGCATGCGGGAGAGGGTTATTATTCCTAAAAATAATTTAAAGATAACTGTCATTTTTACGGATTTTTTTTAAATGTACAAATCCGTTAATTTGCCTTGACTTGGACCTCGTCTGATTTCCAGTATAAAACATAATGAATAATCCGTCACATAAGTGTTTTGTCAACTGGACTTAATTGACTCTAGCAAGAATATTGCAATTTGTTAATAACTATGCTGCTTAATGATAATTGATGACAAACTTGAACCATGACATTGAGGTGTAACTGGCACATTGCTCAAAGGGCACGCGTTTTAGGTGAGTAAAGAATTCAACCTTACTTAATCAGTAAAACGCAATTCGCTTAATTAAACATATAACAAACGACCGTTGGACCTTTTTAATGACCTTTTCGTGGATCAAACAATGTATCTTAACAATGCTCAGAAGCACTTGCTCAGATATTATACTCGTGGATTTTGTGAATTTCCGCGTATATATTCACTATTTTTTATTTACACCTTTGATGTTCTTTTTACATCTTTGTTAGACTTGTGCTCGGCGCTGGTAACAACTAAAGGACAAAAAAAACAGGCATTTAAACTGAGAGTACAAATGTTGCAAAATATAGATTCATCATTTGACATTAAACAGACATTTGTTAAAGTATAAACTACTTTAATTCTTACAAAAGCTGTTACTTAAACTTGATAGATGTTTTTCAAGACATCGCTATCTCGTTGAAATCAGTACTTAAAATGGATAATACTAAAAAGTACTTAAATGGAAGCAGTTTAGCACAATAGCAAAAACAAAGTAGCGTATTAGTGACACTGACCTTATGGGATAAGCAATCAAGAAAAAAGTTTTTGTTAACAAAATGGATGATATTGATTTCAATATCCAAGAATTATAAACGGATATTCTATTGCTTCGGCTGATTGCTTGGCCATTCATGTTAGCACCGGCAGTTATAATCAGTCCTGCAATAAACAGGAATAGAAAATGCGTCAAAATTCGAAAGACGGATTGTTATCGTAAATGATTCCCTCTCTACGTTCCTTTCGGTAAAGTTAGTTACGACCATAAAGCGTTTGCACTGATGTACTGTGCAATGATTTGTTTTTTCAATTACAGAATTTTGCACTTTTTCAACCAAAAGTATGCTAATCTGTTTCCATTTGGACCAGTGGCTAATGCATCTTGAGTTTTGAGGCTGTAGCGGCCAAATTGTATCATTCCCATGGGTGTCGTTGAACGCTAACTAAATGTAGATGAAAAGAAAACCCAAAGCATTTTACATCCATTTAATGTGTTTTTGTCAATTCGGCTAAATTTAATATCTTGTTTGAGTGGCATTTAGAAGTTGGGTAAATTACAAAAACATGATGACTGAGATGGATTTATTATAATATATCCAGAAGTTAAAAATCTATCTCAGTCGTCATGTTTTTGCATAATTTAATAACAACAGCATGACGACTGAGAGGATTTTCATCTTCTGGGTATATTCTGAAAATTCATCTCACTCGTCATGTTTTTGTTATGTACCCAGCTTCTAAATGCCGCTTAAACAAGACATCATTTAATATGCGAGATTGTTTTTTAATAAAGAATAAAACATTCTGGTTATTTGTTTTAATTTTGATTCGATCGTTGTCGACTTGGACAAAGCCTTACTTTTTGTGTCATTTCTTCTTGGTTGACTCATGGGAAAATACATGGTTTGCATCAAATATATTGTATATGTTGACGCTTACAGGAGAGTAGCTTAGCACGGGCATTTGGTGCTAAAAATGGCTAACCAATTACATTAAGTGGTCGTCTATATACTCAATCTTGACGACCCTAACTTGTTTTGTCTGCATCTTGCTTTATAAACAAAGTCATATGATGTATTATTGACACAAATACTCTCATTAACTTAAGTGGTCATCTGCAGCAGGCTGATTAACAGAATACACTTACATTTATCCTAAGTGTAGCATGTCTAGCATACGGTACCAGAGTAGATCTATAACCTACATGTATAGTGTAAATACATTCCGTTACCAGCTCTCCAATTAACTTAAAAATGTATGTGTTATTAGGATCTAAATATGACTAAAACCGGCATAAATGGCAAACCACTTAATGTATTGCTTAACCAGTTCATCATGGTTCGATGGAGTATCTACATGTCTTAACTCACATCGATTGAAGTGGGCATGTTCTTCGCGCTGGTTAATAAGATCATGTTGCCAAAACGAATCTACCCAGTCTGGTGTAGAACATTAAATCGACAACCATAGCAAGGTAGAGATTGATTCTCATCCACTCAAAACCAATATAGACAGACACATATGTTAAGACTAAGAGGAAAGGGGCGCATGTCTTTCCATTCATCAGATGTGATTGAATGAAAAGACTGGCGCTATTCTTTGGCGATAACATGCATTTCTATTAAAAACATTGACATGCTCTATCCGGTAGGAACGGACTTGTTGCCATCACATTGAGATGTACATGCCTTGTTTTTTCTAACGTGCTCCGCCAATCCCCTCGACCCTAAAACAGGAGTCCCCACACTTAACACAGTCAACGCAAGCAGTAATCAGAATGAACATTCACAACCATTTCATCAAGTATCTAATTCTATCACACTATTATGCCCTGCAGTCCGAGTCAAGATCGACGTTTATCGAGGACACCAAATATGAACACGTTACAAATATTAGGTCTATAAAGTAATAAAATATCTATCCATAGGTCCCGAAATGGACCAAATGGCACCAAAGCTATTCACCTGAGTGTACATGGAGGCAAACAGTTAATAACAGGGTAATCCCATTGGGCAGGTATAGACACTAACCAATTTGTTCCCAATTGCTGTCCGTAACGAGTTGTATTCCTGGAGAAACTCTCTCACCACCGAAAGGCGGTTGATCAAATCAGTATTACTCCTCCAGAGAAGAAATCTGTGGCACCTTTAAATCATAATAATCTGATCGTTCAACGTTTCAACAAATACAAAGCTGTAAAATTAACTCGAGGGCGTTGTGCACAATTGAAACATATAAAAATACATGCGGAAGAGATTATTTTTTCGCAAAATGACTATAAGATGTACAAATATGTCTCTACGCCTTGACTTCCCGCATTAAACATTATGAATAATCCGTTCACATGAGCATTTGTCCACTGGACTAAATTGACTTCAGCAAGATAAAACAGCACAATACGCCGTTTTTCTTTGTCTCCAATATCATGGGATCCTTTGCTCTGGGCTATCTTAAATATTTGGCATTATAGCTTCTTGGCAATGTAAAAGGATGCGGCAAATTTTCCCAAACATAACTTCCTATAGTGGAATTAATTTTGTCAATTTCCTCCGTGAGAGCGGCGGCCTACTTCAGTTCCCCTAAATAAGGAGGCAGAGTTCATGTAGATGTTAACATCAACACTACCAATTCTGCCATTAACACTACGTGCAATGTTATTTCTGCAACACTATTTCAATGAAATGAGAAAAAAACATGGAACTCATACAGCAGCAGATATAAATCTTTCCTGAGACGTCACAATCGATAACAGCTCGAATTAGACAGGTATTTGTGGCTTTTAATCTCCTGCTACTCGTTGAACCCTGAAACGCGATATTGACATAGTTGGGAAATGTACGTTGAATGTTGTATCTCTACGCTCCTACGGAGCGGCTGTTGATACATAACATATAATACAGTCCAGTACAGCCGCTGCTAAAACAAGGCCGATTTAGCCGCCAGTGCCACCAAAGGACGACAAAGGCCAAATCAAATTGCGTTTTACAGTTGCGTGTTATGCTTGCAGTTTGCTTACGTAGTATCCAAGGCCAGGGATCAAGGTTCAACTAAGCGACAAATAAACGCTTGACTCACCCATCTTTCACCTATATTGCTTTTCGGTACGTTATATTAAAAGCTTCGTCGGTGTATATCGGTATTATGCGGTCATCGTGGGGCCAATGACACTATATAAAGTCGCATATAAAAGCACACAAAATTAGGGTTTTGATTTCAACAAATCTGATTGGCTCTATTGTGTCTAATTTCGAAGTGTCTTCTTAAACTACGATGCAGTTATGTTGAAATAAAAAAAATGACAGATGAAATCCTGCCATAATTCAAATTCAACGTGAATATGTGTCAACAAAGCCTTTGATCCCACCGTGATGAATGACCTTTTATGTAACGAGTCAGCATTTTGAATTTTGTAAGGGGCGGGGCTAATAACCGTTTATTTGTAGTAACGTCGGCCCATCAAAACATGGCCATGATGTGCAGCAAATTGACACATCCTCATGCAAGTAGCGCACAAGACTGAATGACGTACTATTAACCCCAAAGTTTAGTCTGCGTTAAAAAGCTGGATTGTACTTAATGACTACAAAATGTATATGGTATAAAACTTGATCTTGAGAAGATTTCAACTCCACAAGTCCAAAAATACTACAAATTTGTTGATTTACGATTTCGTTTGGTGACACATTTACGCATTCAATTTGTCCCGCCAATTCCTCCAAATTTACAGTCGTGACGTAATTTCACGGCAACCAATCAATGTAAATATTAAGGTTTTGAGCGGAAACGGCGAATATACAGGCATTTGATTGCACACTCTGGTTTCCTCGTCGAGCCATATTTTACGTGATGTCAGACGGAATTGTTAATTTTGCTTGAAACAAGAACACCAAAAACGAAACTTACGTTTATTAAAACTTGATGAGCATTCGAAAATATTTGTAGTTTTGTTTTCATACAGGAAAATGTTTATCAGCAACCTTGTAACGATTTTAATACTGAGTAACAAAAAACCTGTCTCTCGATAAACTGACTTTAAAACATTGAAATTGTGTATGAGTTAACGGTGTGGCTAGCTATACATCCGTACAAGATAAAGGGATACGTAATTGTTAGCTTACCAACATTGCATTGATGTTTACATATCTTGTCATTTACATTTTGTAATATGCAAGTATATTATCTACATCTATAGTCCAATTATTCTTATTATCAGCAGTTATATGTCCAGTTTTGCTCCACCAAACAATAACTGGGCCACAAAGGCAAGACAATCCACTAGGAGAGTGCCAAAAGACATAGATCTTTCCTTTATTGGACTTTTGTGCCAATCGACCAAAAATACTTTTGATACATCAGGTATGGAAATGAAATTATGTGATTCCCAAAGCAGCGATGATGAGATTAAACAGTTGGTTGACTTTTGTATCGTTAGACGGCAGTTTGTCAGACAGGATATTTCCTTTAGAATACATGCATGCTAAGTAAATGAGAGGTTTTCCCATTGGCCAAGTTTCTATTAACCGCAAGCAAATCCCATCATTAATGAATTATATTTGCTTGAGGCACGAATCAAACAAATTGAATGACAGACAGAAGAAATAAGGTTTACACAAAATAATTTAAATTTTATTTTGCAAGTTTGAAACAGCTAAACATATAAGTTTTTATCTAGGTTTGTTTGGGAGTTTACGCCGTACTTAAGGTTATTTTCACCCATGTGCGGCGAACCAGACGAATCGAAGGAGAAAACCACCCTAAACGTCTCTGGCAAGACAGAACGCGCCATATTACCTTTACACAACAATTCGGCTTCCCTGAGCTCAGAGAACACCATGGCACAGAGGGGCTCCCACCTTTAAACAGCCGCGATTATATAGGTAAAAGATCTTTGCAGAAAATTACATTGATATAATTGTTTCTCACAATTTTGAAAATTCAAACACACCTGCTCTTAATAGTTCACATCAAAACAGGGCGATTCCAAAATACATTGCTTCGTGTAAATGTAGAAATCACTTTTAGTTTTCTTTCCAACGGAATGGAATGGAAATTAGTATTGATGGCGCATGCAGTTCTTAGTTATTAGAACTATGCGCGCCATTACTTTGCATTTTTAAGTCAGTAGATCAGTTTATATTAAAAAATATTGACTTAGAGTTCTAAGTGATTATATGTGTGCTTATAATATACGCAGCTACTGCTTTAAACACTTTGTCGCAACTTTTATTCGGGTTTAAAATGTTGTCTATATTAGGTCGCGATATGCCAACACACAATAAGCGATTGAAAAGAACGACACGAGACACATTGTAAAGGGAACACTTTAACAGGAAATGTTCAATTGTGTCAGGGACTAGGCACTGGTCATAGTTACCGTCAGGGTATTTTTCTTTCCAACGTTGCGCCAATCAGTGTCTTATTTGTACCTTGAGCTATTGGTGTTTATTCCAGACACCCCTGGTCGACATGTTTTATTTTCCCGGGAGGCATTTGACGAGGACTAAACGAAGATGAGATGGACATTGAATATACCTTATACGGCTTAGGACTTTTCTTTATAAATGAATCTATTGTCAACAGATAGAACGAAATACTTTAGTTTGTACTCCCGAATTCCAACCTACATTTATAAATATATGCTTAAATCCTGAAGACGCAATAAAGGTAAACGTTCTGAGAAACCGCAGGCAATTAATTTGGACTTTCCAGAGATCTTTTGCTTCGATTTATGTATTACCAATGGGAAGAACTATCTACAAACGGTAACACTGATGAGTGTGGGATGCCTGTGATATCATGTAAATAAACAAACCTAAAGTCGATGTAAGTATTGCAATCTTCGTAACAATCATACCCCGGTAGCTCTGGGCTCTTTAAAACCGGAGGGACCTAACAGGAACACTAACATATTTGTTTAAGTTTAACTGAGCCCAGTCTGGAAGTTATTCCAAATGCGAATCCATTAAGCAAAATGTACATGCTTGTTACCTGTGTTGATGTTGACTATTAACTATTCAAGTACGTATATTTTTGTGACATAGGTCGAGGGTATAAAGCATTTGATGATATAGCCTTTACATGTCAGTCCGCCAATTCACTTTGGTTCGACCAGGTGTCGCTTTACGGGCAAGTATGTGCGCGTTCTTCGGGTAAGCTAGAAGGACTAATCTGAAATTTTTAGAGATTAGAAACGGGTTTAAACTTAAACCGACAGACTTGCGACACTTAGCGAACATCTAATTAACTATATTTCACGGACAGTTCAAGCTACGAGTCTACCATTCCTCTCCTTTTAACTTGTTTCTCATACATGTACACGCGAACCGATTATGTTTACATGCAGTATTTGAGGACAGACAAAATAACCTGAGCGTATATCTCCTACCCGGTAATAAAACTACAAATATTTCTGAAACACTGCAAGCCAAACTTGCATGGGCAAAGACTTTTTATTCGTTTGTCAACTATGATAGCAAAATAACATTCAATCTTGTATAATCTAAAGGATACATTGTGATGCGACAATAACCACTTGCATCCAACAAAAAAGTCGATATAATAATCAACATACCACAAAATCTCGTATCGTATCTATAGGATTAGGAATCGATCACATGGCTATGCCTTGGATCCATTAACACATCCGACATTCGTTGACAACAAGCATGACCAAATAGCCACAAACCTAAGATAACCATTTAAAACAGCACCTAAGGATTCTGTTAACAAGTTCTCGTAATTTATAAAGGACTATCTTAACTTTCTTGATGTCACTGAAACACGCTATTTTAGACAGCCCGTATTGTAGATAAACCTAGTTCGTCAAATTTCTGATTTAGACCAATTGGTTCCTAATGATATACAAGCGTTTCGTCCTTTAATTAGCGTTTGATAAATCATATCTCTAAATTCAACCTTGTTTCATTTTACATATCTTTTCTATCGATCTTATATCTGTTTTATTTAAAGTATTTAAAACGATTTTTAAACAAAGCTTGTGTTTAAGAAACTGATTTATTGAAGGAAATGTAAACATTAGTCGCTAGGAAGTAAGCTTGGAGATAAAGATGGAAAAAATAAAGAGTATAATTGAATGCACATATCTTGTGGAATGGCTTTGTAATTTAACACCTCTATGAACTACTATTTAAAATACGAGATGTGTATCATTCTATCGTTCCCCAAGCTATATCACTTCCAAACTCCCGAATGTATTACGTGATGTAACCCATGCAAACCGATACTAACATATTTCCGCAATGTGAGTTTAATAGTCTAAGTCACGACATGTGCCCTGTGCTTTCTAGATATAGCTGAAGTAACAAAACTATAACAAAAGCTAAATCAGTCTTTACATGCATAAAAATGTAATTAAGGTTAAATGTGAAATTTTCAATTATAACTTTATTTGATTATATTTTAGGCTAGCAGACATAATTTTGGTGAATTGCCATTTAAGCATTTAATGTCAGATGCAACCCAATGATAACACAACTTGTTTATATAAATTCCGGGCAGATTCAACTATATTGTATCGAACTTATTTGCAAACATCATTTTTGTCACTAAATACTATTTGATTTGGCTTAACCTTGTGCTGTTTTAAAATCAAACACGAAATCCGGATTTGCTAAAGCCATTCTATGTAGAGTTGTTATAGCCACTCTATGTAGAGTTGTTATAGCCACTCTATGTAGAGTTGTTATAGCCACTCTATGTAGAATAGCTATAGCCACTCTATGTATAGTTTTTATAGCCACTCTATGTAGAGTTGTTATAGCCACTCTATGTAGAGTTGTTATAGCCACTCTATGTAGTTGCTATAGC
>JAVFBZ010027276.1:0-11229 GCA_032466195.1 Katharina tunicata
CAGAATGACGTCACGAGATTACGTCGACAGGGCTTCCCTTTGTGCAGTGATATATGTAAACTGACCCTGCGTTCCCGTTGAATACCATTTCCGTTCATTATGACTTGTTTTTTTTAGACATTTATATTACACAAGTCGTGACATATTTTTTGTTGGATAAATAAAGAAATTAAACAGCGTTTTTCATAGTATAACCTTGGCCACTATCGCTGAACTATTTAAAAAAGCGGCCTCTGCTTTGTTCTAAGTAGTCCTTCGTCCTTTTGAGCCGATTGTCTGTGAAAGTTTGACAAAATGTCCCAAAGAAGGCCGATTTTTTCATTAAATATTGAAGGTATATGATAAATAGATTACAATGACAGTGCGGGTACGCGCCATTGTATCAGCTCTCGTTGTCTGAGGTAGGACTACGTATCAAGGTCTTGATACAGGGACTGGCCACGCCGGGTATTACTAAATATCTCTCTCTGACCGTCTTTTACAAACGTATATTAAAAAAATAATGTGGTCCCTTTAACGCTAAATACCAATGAAAGGGCTAAGCGTATCTGCAGCGATTAATCAAAGCCTTATATTGTTATTTAATCTTTATCCAATGAACATATCATGACATTTAAATAGGAGGAGAACTTATCTTAATAACCTGTATTAACACATCATATCATAATGTAAGAGCTATCACCTAACGCAAGACTATTTCGCTATGTAAATCTGAATGAAACAATGTCCTTTGTGACTCAGGGGCGCTTGCAGTGAATCACATGTGACCTTATTTGGAAAGTCAATGACCCTAAAAAGGAATGTTTTGAAGGCGATTGGACTAGGCATACTGGTGGAAAACACGCATTTAGATGAATGTCTTATTTAACAATGCACTATCAATTGACGCATAAAAAGTATAGCTGACTTGCTTACCAACATAGACTAATTGTCTTAAATGTTAAAGATAACATAGCTTTTGAACTGAATACACCGAGAGAAATATTGTGTATTATATTATTTTAATGATGTATTCGGCTTAATCCGTTAATTTGACACTAGTTTTTAAACATTTTTTGGCAATAGAACGCATCGGACAAATGTTTGTACTATTTAAGTTTGTCATGCATTCGTCGTTATTTTGTAGGGTGTACTGGTGCTGTAGCATGGGCAAAATTATATTCAAACACCTAAAATGATTGTGAACCTAAAATGATGGTGTAATATAGTAATTGAATGTATCATTTACAAATAATTTCATGGAACTATTTTCATTTTAGTATAAAATCTAATTAAAATATAATTCATGCAACGCAAAGCAGAATTAATATTCAAACACATCAAATGATTGTGAACCTAAAATGATTGTGTAATATAGTAATTGTTATATCATTTACAAATAATTTCATTAAAGTGTTTTCATTTTAGTATAAAATTTTATTAAAATATCGTTTATGCAATGTAAAGCAGTATTTATATTAAACAAATCATATAAGTATGCAATATCATACAATCTATATTTACCAAAATTATAGGTATAAAATCATTTGTTGGTGAAATATACATCTTTGTGTATTCTCAAAGAATTAATTGTAGATTTTGTATAGGGCTTGCTAAAAGAATTCATCTTCTTGTTATTGTTTTAAATCATTTCTTAACTAATTCGACAGGGTATCTTTTACACACAAAAAAGAACGTAACATTCTCTTGTTTTAATTTTTTGAATGCATGAATTCTTAATTTCTTCTTTTGAAAGCATCTAGCAAAACAAAAATCTTAATATACTTGAAAGGACTTTCTCGTTATTACAAATATACTTGTCACCTAGCAAAAGAAGTTGACTTTCTTTTTTCACAACCTCTGTGCCGTCTATATTAACACAACAAAATGGTGGTACAAATCCATAAAACCTTGTTTATCAATACACATGTTTCGTAGAATTAAGACATGAAAAGCCTACCCAACGCTTTCAATGAAACCATAAGATTCATCAGCAGTATAAAAGACTTATGGGTGTTTGACAGATAACGGAAGTGACACAGTGTATAGTGTCTAACATAGTGAATTAGCCTATATACTTTACGCATTCGTACGATCTCGCTTTTTTCATTTTTAAACACGTGCACTGTTTGTCATCAGCAATACAATCTTCATATAATCCTCACACGTCGCTAGCATGTATCCAGAATATGTAACATAATATATATACCTATAGGACGAAACATAAAAAAACATAATCTTTAACTACATGCAGATATGGCACTTGTATAATTCTCCTAAAGATTCAAGAAAGGCGTAATGTCCAAAATGAAAAAAAGGAAAATACCGTGCAACGAAAGGGACTGTATTTCTCGTCATTGTAGGATTAAAACGGTTAAACAATGCAGGAAAGTCGAAAATAGATAGTTTTAGAGAATGATTCACAATCATGTGTATTTGACATTAGCGAGCTTTTCACCGATATACACCGCCCTCTGTCTCTCTTTATAAACGCTATAAAGAGAAAACAAGACAATTTAATTCGACGATATATACAAAGTACGCATTTTCTTACAAAAATATTAGGTAATGGAAATTAAAAAATTTGAGAGTTTTCTCAAAAGGGAAACATGAAGTTTATACCAGAGGAATATACAAAGAAAAATATTGACAAACATTGTAAACGATACAAAATTGTAAACGGTATTCTAGCTGGTGCTGAGAAAAGACAAATAAATAAATACCTGTCTTACATCAATAAAAAAAAAATGTACAAAGATGGGGATTGATGGTACGCAAAAATAAATTCAGAAATGATACATGAAAAACCACATTATCTGAATTCAGTAAAGAATATGAAAAAAGTTTTGTTAGCCCCTTTAAAGTCATATCAATATTTTCGGAATTTTCTGATTTTGTTGGAGTTACGAAAGGCGTCATTGCTCAGAGATGACTGGAATATTATAAAAAAAAGAAAAAGTATATTAACGAAAACAAAGCAAATAAAATAAAAAAAACTATCAATAATGGCTATCGATTTATTGTATGCTAATATTATTAGAAACGAGTCGATAAAGTAAAGTAAACATGGTATGCTTCCAATTAAGTGTTTAAATATTTTTCTATACAGTTTTTGTACTGGTTACTAAGAATTACGAGTCCTTTATACGAAAATGTGAACGATCCATCAGCTATAGACCATGCAGCTATACTAGTTTGAGTTGATTAATTGAGCAAACGTTTGACCGCTGTCTTCAGGCCGATTTTCTGCTGGAAAATTACGTTTACCTTACATCACGCTGTTCAAAATAAATCTCAACGTAAAAATAAAGTGTGTTGTACATTTGTAGATTTTGAAATATAACGTTTATTGTACATTTATGATGACAAAATTTTCTCTGGTCAAACATGATAAGTGAAGTTGTGACTTGAAAATACCTTATAATTATCAAAAGGCGAGAATCTTTCGTCAGTAAGCTTTTTTCCATTCTCCTAAATGATAAAAAATTATGTTTTTTCTCAGGGCAAGATCAAATACTTAACAAAACCTCCAGACATAGACGTTACAATTCTAATTTCTGAAAGAAAGGATGACATTCATATACCTGTGTTTTTTTAAACAATATTGCAAAAGACGGGAAATGTAAACAGCCATAAAACAAAAGTAATAATGTTCTCTAAAAGACAATGTCGATACTTAAATTTTACCATGAACAGAAGAAATTTAAATTTGTAACTTGTGTACTTGAGAATACTATGTAGGACTATACTCCACGGGAAATTATATTTTGCCAACAACCAAAAAAAGGCTGGTTTTTTTTCTTAAAAAGATCTGAAACCAAAATTTACCTGAAAAATTTCAGGTGTTTTTTACAAAAGACTAGAGGGCTATAAACGTTTTTGAAAATCCTGGAATACTTGGGAAAAGATAGCATTGTAAAAAAAAGTTTAGATGGTGTTTAAATTAGTACTGTTAAATTTATGTGCAGACACTTTTTCCTTTTCAAAACCGGTACATTTGTTTATCTCGAATACAAGAAAATGGTAGTTAAGACTATTTCAAAGGTGGTGAATATTAATTTCAAAATTTGATATTTTTAAAAATGTCATAGTTGTTTTTAAAACTGGCATTTTATTGCAAAACTGGTCTGCAACAACATGGCTACATTTACTAGCTATAAAAAGCCTAAGTCTCTTTTTTCACGGAGTAAATCATTTTGAGTTAAGAGCAGTGATTTTAGCTAGCCCTCCACTAGAATGCAGGAAGCTTGTTGGTCGGGAGAAACGAGACAATACCTGCATGTCGTACAATCAGGCGTTAAGGTGGAATTATTAGGCTAACATATATACCAACTGGTTGTTCAGCGCTTACTAGCCCGTTGGGTGGGTCGTGCCGTGGCTCAGTAGGTTGCGGGGTATAGCCTCGAATCGTCCTGTCGTCAATTGGGATATAAGAGAAGTTTTCCGGTGGCTGCGGAGATCGCGGGTTTTTTTTAACGAGGTTTTTTTTAACGAAAAGCCTTAATTACAACGTTAAATACCAGTCAAATACACGGATAAATAAACTAACCCGTTTGAAGTCAAAACAACTATCCTATTCCAACACAATTCTTTAGAAAATGGTGATCAGCCTATAGTGACGCTGACACATACAACCTAGACACATAGACCGGATTCAATATAATTTATATCATTCTGTAACAGTTCGTCACTATAGCTAGCAATTTTTCACGAAGGATGCACTGAAAATATATTTCCAACTTATAATTCCTGAAAAATGTTCGAGTCATATACATACAATGGATCCGGTTTTTTTCCATGCAACTAACATTATGTATAGGATTTACCTTTGAGGATCCCCACCAAATTTTTCATAAGATTCTGTGATAGTGCAAAATTCTGAACTTTTGAGTGCGTACTTTACTTTAAGCTTTCTACCTGGCTGCTTCTTCTTAATTTTACGGAGTTTGTTTTCACTCGAGAAATCTTATTTATAGTATCCAAGCTCACTCTGTAATAGCCTCTATATAAGTCATAACAAGAGCTTTTGTGTTATTCATTAACAATAGTTAAGAGATAGTTTGGCGAGAAGAAACATTTATAAATTTAGTCTGGGTTGTTTAAATTTGAACAGGCCCATGGGTTATGTGTATCATAAGGCCAAAAATTAAACTTGTGTGCCAATAGGAGAAAAAACAAGTGAAGGACGAATTAAATTTAGTTGTCAAAAGTAAAAAAAAATTACTGCAGTCAGCAGCTGCATCTCGTTTTAATTTTGGACGTTTATCCTTCGGATTTATGCCGAACTGTAGCAATTTACCTGTCTCAAAACATTCAAAAAGGAAGTGTTCAGAATAAAGCCTTGAATTGCTGTTGGGAAGTTGTTTTCATTTCACATTCTATAACTCATTGCTTTAATATCTCTGATTGGAAATCACCCTCAGCCTTTTGGGTTACATGTGAAAGGTAGGACCCTATGTCAGTTCCATTCCCCATGCAAGAATGCAAAAAAAAATTCTTAAAAATTTGATAAAATCGCACCAGTCATATGTACCTCTCACTCCAGCATGCATGTCTAAATGGTGGAACTTGTAAACTATTAGCCCAATTCACGTCACACGCGGAAACCACCGAACCAACTCGGTGAAACTCGGGCGGTTTCTTCAAAGTGAAATCGGCAAGAGAAATGTAACAGAAAGATATATATTGTCAACTTTGAACAAATTGTTAAGAATTGACAAAAAATCGTACAAAATATATGTTTGGTGGGTTGGAAAACAATGTTCTATATTTTGTTTTATCTCATTGTCGTTTGACTTCGTAAGCTTTTACTCTAACTTATATCAGGATTTAAATTTATCTCCGTCTAAAAACGTCGTGCGTCAAAGGGCAGGTTTCCTCCAAACAGTTGCACACCAAAGAGCAGGCTTCCCTAAAAAGATACCTATTGAAGAGCAGGCAAATACTGTCCTTTTCTAAACATATACACACAGAAGAGCGGCTAAATAAAGTCCTCTGCTGAACAGTAATGCATCGCAGGACAAGAAAATACTAACCATCCTTTAAACATATGCACACATAGAAGAGCCACTGACAGCACGGAAGAAAACAAATTCTGACAGCTCACCCTGGTGGTCTAGAATCTGGTACAATCCTATTTAATGGAACAATGTCACTTGCTAAGACATTAATACGTAGTCCGTCCACAATTTTTTTTATCTTTTCCAGTAAACGTGACACCACGGCCATTTTCCCCAGCACGGCCCATACTCGTCAACGAGTGGGTTTCCCGGCAGAAGACCGGATTTTCTGGAACTCCTCGGCAGTGACCAGAACCAAGGGTTTGTCGGTTTTAGATTCTGTGGTAAGCACTCCAACTGCGGACAAGTTTCCATTGTCATGAATCACTCTACAGCTCTTGAAAAATAGACTTAAACTACCAAGAAGGTTATTAGATAAGGATATATGTGTACTTTTATGTAGTGTAACTAGCCACGAGCAACAGAGTGAAGAAAAGATAGCGCGGATCCTGGTCCTCATGATAAAGCCTTTGCCTCCTCAGACCTAGTACAGTCTACCTTACATAACTCGAAGCCGACTAAACTCACTTCATTCTACGCCACAAGCAAACTTGATTAATCCGATCTTGACTTATAACTTATCTGATCTTGCGAGATCTCATTTGTATGATGAGGACAAGATAGATGTCTGTGGGAATGTGGTAGATTTTAAAATGACCCACTCTTAAAGCTGTTTATATCACGTTTATTAACAGTGAAATGCACGACCGTCCCCTGAACAATCAGTAGGCTTAAAATCAGTTTTAGTTTACCTCCGGCTATGGCTTTGTTTAGGACATAATTGTGTATTTGCTGTTGTCAATATGATATTCTTTCGCAACTAAATGCAAGTTTATCGCCATACATCGCCGAGCTAAATGGTGACCGCGAAATAACGAGAAATCACTCGAGGTTTTGCCGATTGGTGGGCTGGTGCTCTCGGAGCTACGTTACACAGGAACCGATTTGCTGTGGTGTCCTGTTTTGTTAATAGTATGTAAATGTTTTGTCTTTTATTGCGTATTGCCAGCGTCGTTCACGGTGGTTTCCTTCACCGATCGGGCTGGCACGCCGTCAAATAAGTGAAATAAACATGAGTACGGCGTAATACCAAAATCAATCAAACAAACAAATCATTTGTTTGCGAATTCTCCTATCACGAAGGTTGTTTTTGTTGCTCTACTCTCTCTGACTCAACTAGTGTTCCATGATCACCCACAAACATTTGAAAAGAGGCAGTAAACCACACTGTAAGCATACAATTCAAGTTATCATTGACTGATTAACAGTTATCATGTTTATTTTGCTTTAACTAGCTAGTGTATCTGCTATAAATATACTTTCTGTGTCTCGTAATTTTACAGCTACAACGTAAAGTACCATTTTGATACATATTCATACAACTATCACAGCCGAGCTATGTGATGACAGCAAAATAACGAGAAATTAGGCGAGGTTTTGCTGATTGCTCCTCAGACGCACACATACTGACACTGCCACCTAGCGGCCAAACACAGTTTTGTTCCTGTTTTCTGTTCGTGTCTGACAACAACATGTTCGAACTCTGGGAAATTTAAAGTTGTGTGCCTTTATGGGTACGTGAATGAGTGTTTAATGATGAGACCTCACAACCTAGCAGTTTAAAGAGAGTAAATCGCTCAATTTGTTCCGTTTTGGGGGATTTTATGATGCGTCGGTCAAGTTGCGCAAAAAAAACTTTGCAAATTGAATCTTAGGAAAGAACTAATGGTGATATGGCATTGTCCAAAATGATAATGAACCCGTCACAGTTCTTTTTTAAAGAACTAGCTCCAGTCGGAGAACGGTTTTACTGGCCAGGAATGATATAAGAGACGCTTTTTCGTGGGTGGAGAATTTTGACAGATGTCCTCGAAGTGCCACTTGCCCCCGAAAGCACCAATGGTAAGTATTAAAAGCTCTTAACCTTTAGAAATAGAATTTCTTAACTTTAGAAGATCGTAAGTTAAATTCCACCACTTTTTAGTTATAACTGATATGTAAAGGTCAGACAGATATCTCTGTGGCGCAAGGGAGATAATTGTGTAATTTGTACTCTTCAGTTTTTTTATGGTAACATTAGCTGTGTGAAAAGACAAAATGTCGTGCAACATGTGGTAAATGCTGCTGTGGGTTTCACCCCAAGATACGTCAACCTTCACTGTCTTATAACAAGTCTACTGAGGTCAATCAATACGGTAGGCCATGGTTTATATTGTATAAGTAACCTGATTGTGTTCTGTTGTGTATAGACAATTTATCGTAAGCTGCTGTTTTTTTTCTCTTGTGCACTGGCTGTAGTAGGCTTTTTCAGTTTATGAAAAATTTACAAATGATGCCTCTGGACGGCAGGCTAAAATTGCTTAGTATTTAAGTGTTGTTGTTGATAATAAAATGATGTATTTTGTAACTTGTTAGGCAAAGAGTCTTTGTCGTATGGTTTTGTTTTGTTTTGTATCATCTGATCATGTATGCGATTCACTTCATTGAAACAAATGTAATGTAAACGTAACCTTTTATATAAGTGAAATAACCTTAAGTTTGGTGTAAAACCCAAATCAAGCAACAAGCTATTCATGATGTATAAATTAGTAATTCATTATTATATACTTGTTCCATTTTTAAGCTAAATACCAAGGTCATTATTTTTCCTTTTCTTTCAGTCAATCGTATAACTATACTGCATCACAAAATCATGTATAATTTTGTGTGAGGAATAAACTATATGTTGAACAAAACATTCTTCGCCTTATATGATCTATTCACGAGGTATGCTATTGCAGTCCAATGAAAAAAAGACGACAAGGACCAGTGCAGAGGCCCTATTTCACCATTTTAACGTGCATAATATTGAATACCTGTAAGACTTCATTCCGACCAGAGAAAAAACTTTGCAGGTAAGGTAATTAGGAAGTCCGGTACCGCTCCGTACCATCCCATAGGCAACGGGATGTGTAACAAATTTGATTGCTTGACATGTTAGGGACTTTTCAAAATCTCAAAAGAGCGACTGGAGGCTTCTTGTCGCTTCACTCGTGCACGCCTACAACTACACTCGTTATGAAACAACGGCTTACGCTCCATTTTATTACGCCCGATAAAAATCGGTCGTATTATGGTATGATCAGCGTCCGGTGTCCGTCCGGTGTCCCTCAGGATGGCTCCAATCCGTTTTCGGAGCAGGACTGAAAAACTATAAGTCCTATATTTATGAAACTTTGTGAAAATATTCACCTTTAACTGTAGTTGTTGTGCCTTTTGCTTTTACGGATTCACCATTTTTTGTTTTTTCCTTATTTCTATGGATCCATACAAAGTTGGACTTTGTCATAATCAGAAGTGAAAACTACAAGGCCTATCTTTATGAAACTTGTTGGCACATTAACCATCAACTGCAGTTGTACCTTTTGCTATTACGGATTCACTAATATTTTAAATTATTCTTATTTCTACGGATACAAAGTTGGATCAGTAGTGAATTTTGTTTCCGGAGCATAACTCGAAAACTATAAGGCCTATATTTATGAAACTTGGTGAACATATAGTTGTGCCTTTTGCTATAACGGATTCAGCATTTATGTTGTATAAAAAATCCATGCATACCATAGTATGATTGGTATCCAAATCGATTTCCCTGTTTTTGCATACTTCCTTAGAAGATGGCATGTTGCTTACCATAGTTTGACATGTCTTTGGTTACAATGGTTATCATATGAACATTAAGGGTCTATATCGCACCCCACGAGGGCGTATTTTGTCTTTACTAATACTCTTGTTTCTTATGTTTGATGGGTGTTCCAGATAACTTTTTTTTACCTGTGGATTAGATGGAGGTGTTGAGTCACAATCTACGAACCAGTATGTTGCCGGACTTCGTAATTGCCTCAAATTGTCATATGAAGTGGCGACGCGTATTACTGACGAAGCTCAGCAGAGACAGACAGGCAGCTATGCTCGTAAGTGCAGAGGAGCAATTTTACAGGTAGGCCATACATTTTACTTACAGTAGTTCACTTTAAGTGGCTTTCAATGGAAAACGGGAAGTCCTACATGAAATGTAAAAGCATTTTTGTTAACGACTTGGTAGGGGCTGGAATTGGACTATTTCTGTTTTTCTACTTCCTCTTTAACGAAGAGCTGGGAGTCAGAGCAGAACTACGATTTACTTGACATTTAGGTTTTATAATTTGTCAACGAGAGTGGAAACGCAAACACAAATTATAGCTCACCTACACGCTTTGTCAAGTTCTTTAAATGCACCTTATACCTTACATTATTAGAATAACAAACTTTCACAAAACCATCCTTTGTTATATTTTCAACAACAACACAAAATTTGTTTGTTGATAATATAAATTATTATCATGATAAGATAAATTATCTGTAACTCAAATTAGTGAATAGAGAAATATATAAATGCCAACAACATTGACAGCATACGTAAACTGTCTGTTAAGATCTGGGAAATCTGGGGATTGGCTCTTTACCCAGAGTTGAAAATTATGACCTTTAAAAGTGAAGAGACACTACGGTGTTCAAACTGAAAACTCCTAGTCAGCTTTGGCTAATTGGTAGCAAAACTGTACTCATACAACTTCAGACATGCAGAATAGTTTATAAGAGTACCACAGCAAATAAAAATAAAAGCATAAAGTCTTAATTGTCTTCGTTTTTTTAGTCACTTTATTTTTCAAACCAAGATTTAAAGTTACGAGACGACAAATATATTATACATCGTGGTGTACTGTTTAAGCAAAAAATTGCTGCTTAACTTTAACCAATTTATAGCAATAATGTACTTCAAATAGCAGTAGACATGCAGAATTCTGTAAAATAGTAACACATTTACCGTGGTCAATAAACAAAAATAAATAAGATCTAAATTGTGCATAAAGATCAAATTTATTTTTTATTTCCATAATTATCTAATCGCGTATTTTAACAATAGATTAGCCACAAAACAAAAAATGTCCCCGGTTTTTTGGTCACCTTATATTAAAAGACAAGCAAGCATTACTTCTTAGATCTATACAAACAAAACCCCAACATTTTATATTTTAGATTTTAAATATCAAAAATATTTAAATAAGTTATTATTATTATTTTAACGAGCACTATTTTATTTTACTAATTTGCAATTCATTTGAATGTTGATTTTCGTTAGAAAACTCTGAAGTATTTTAGTGTTCCTATA
>JAVFBZ010027287.1:0-11229 GCA_032466195.1 Katharina tunicata
TTGTGATGTGATGTTTGCTTGTTGGTATTTTTCAGAGCCGACTCAAACCGTTTTTTTATTTATTAACGTGAGAGACGTTTGTTTTGTGTATGGTTGACAAATATACAACTTCTGCTTACCTGTAATATGCCTAACTATCAACTGATAATTATCCGATCCGTTAAATTGGACATATATTAATTTCCGTCTGATCAGGATTTTGCTTCGTTTTGTTGGAAGTTATTTTTCTAAGAAACAACTCTGTTTGGGAAAATATGTAATGTACTTTAAGCTTTTCAAGTCTGTGTCTGATAGTGGAGACCGCGAGAAGCTCTGCACGCTAATGTAACACCTACATGTAACTGGCACGTTGGCCGCCTGTCACCCCTCTTTGTATGGATAGTTTATGGATGGTTCCGGTACGTTGTTGGACCATTCCAAGAAAATCCAAACTATGCCGGCAAAAAAAAAACAAGAGTTTAAGCAAACCCAACATAGCAAAAGGAACAACTACAGTTGATGGTGAATTTGTTCACCAAGTTTCATGAAGGTAGACCTTATAGTTATTGAGTTCTGCTCCGGAAACAAAATTCACTAATGATTATGATTAAGTCCAACATTGTATCCACAGAAATAAGAAAAATAAAAAAATTGGTGAATCTGTAATAGCAAAAGGCACAACTACAGTTGATGGTTAATGTGCCTACCAAGTTTAATAAAGATAAGCCTTATGGTTTTCCATTCATGGTCCCGAAACAAAATTTACTTCTGTTAATGACACAGTCCAACATTGTATCTACAGAAATAAGAAAAATAAAAAAATTTGGTGAATCTGTAATAGCAAAAGGCACAACTCCAGTTGATGGTTAATGTGCCCACCAAGTTTCATAAAGATAAGCCTTATGGTTTTCAAGTTATGCTCCGGAAACAAAATTCACTTCTGATAATGACGAAGTCCAACTTTCTATCCATTGAAATAAAAAAATATAAAAAATACTGGTAAATCCGTAATAGCAAAAGGCACAACTACAATTCTTGGTTAATGTGCCTACCAAGTTTCGTAAATGTAGACCTTATAGTTTTCGAGGTATGCTCCGGAATCAAAATTTACTTCTGATTATGAGAAAGTCCAACTTTGTATCCAGAGAAATTAGGGGAGGGGAGGGGAAAGGTGGCTCTGTAATAGCAAAAGGCACAACCACAGTTGATGGTGAATGTGTTCACCAAGTTTCATGAAGATAGGTCTTAGAGTTCTCAAGTTCTGCTCCGGGAGCGGATAAGAGCCATCCAGACGGACGCTGGTCATACCATAATTCGACTGATTTTGGGATTCTGTATTCTGAAGTTATTATAGTAGAATAACGTATAATATCCCTGAAGGATTTATTGACGTACGAAATCGTTATTGATGGATTAGAAAACTTTATTGGATATATTTGTCGTAGTTAAAAGTTTTCGAGTTGTTATTTGTTTAACAAAATAGCTTCTAGTCCATCCTCGCATATCAATTCCAAAGATGTATATTATACAGAGTTATTTTTCCTCCATGTTTTTTTTTTACTTCTGGGAAAAGGATTTATTTTTAAGACGCAGCTGTGAAATGTCAACACACGGAAATGTTCATTTGTCCTCTATCAAATACTTACATTCTGGACGATCAATAATTTACTATTTGAAACTATAAAAAAAAAATACTGTGAGAAAAATGCTAAGGATCTCAAACTTGTTATAGGATATTACTGATGTCTAGCAAACAGAAGTGGTCAGGTCTAAGCAAGTCTGATAAAGAAACGATATTTTGTTGAATATATTTACGTATAGCAAATTGTTATCAGAAATAAAATGGGTCTCTCGTCTAATTATGGCAATCTAAAAGAAACTGAATTGTTTCTACCGTTTAGAGAGCGGGTGGTTAGGTGGGAGTCTCCTGTGCCCTGCCTCTCTCTAAGCTAATTAAGCTGATTTGTTGTAGTGTCGTGTTTTCGTTCCGTAAATATATGTTTGTGTCTTCTGTGTTTCCTGCGTCGTATACGGTAATTCCCTTCACCCATTGGAGTCGCTCGCTATAATATAAGTCAAAAAACCTTAAATACGTCGTAAAACCCCAAAGCAGTCATTCACTCCGTTGGGAGACAACATTAAAAGGCGGACTGTTAGCATACATGTGATCTCTATGCATGCTTGAAAGTTTTTTATTCGTATACGTCGGGCTTTGGGTCGTGCTGTAAAAGCTGTCTACGGCCAATAATCTACAACCTACACTAAACTAAATGAGATTTTGCGTATAAATTATCTATAATATTTATTTTCTTTAAGAGGCAAACATAAGCCGAGGCAATTAGAAACTAGGCCGAAACGTGGCATTGG
The DNA here is from genome assembly GCA_032466195.1 of Katharina tunicata. Lineage (NCBI taxonomy): Eukaryota > Metazoa > Mollusca > Polyplacophora > Chitonida > Mopaliidae > Katharina > Katharina tunicata. The sequence continues at coordinate 2,347 of JAVFBZ010027287.1, forward strand.
AAGTTTTTATACATAAACTCTTATTTTATTCTATAATTGTTATCGTTTAATGAACTTCGTCTCACCGGTTTAAACTTAAACACATTTCTACTTTTAAAAACAAACTGAGAAATATATTACCTTTTACAACAAAAGCCTAATTTTAAACACGATGCCCAAGTCTCGCATTCTGTAAACGTTATTAGACAAGACATTCTCCACGAAACAATTTTTTACGACCGGAAATTTTGGAAGGAGCTAAGGAAACCACTGAATGTTTTCACCAGAAATAACTTCTTCATACGAGCCCATGTTGATGTTTTTTCTTCTATTAATTAGGTAACAATAAATGAGAAAGATCTAACTAAATTTTTTTTATAAATACAATTTTCAATATTATACAGTCAAACCTTTGAATTGTACATTTCAGACAAACATACGTGACTTTCTATCCAGTCGATATCTATTTAGGTTGTTTTTTTGTCGGCTTAATCACGAAGAATTGATAGCGATATGAGAGAATATCAATCAGAACATCGACAAATCATAGCACTTTGATTTCCAGGTACCGCAGTGTGCAAGTTTGTACTTAATTAAAACCCGGAAAAAGTCAACAATTGATCCAGCTAGCCGGACCTATTTCACTGGCAGCAGACGACGGCACGTGTTTATCGCTGGACATCTGTAAGGTTCTAGAATGCTCGTGTTATAGGGGCATGTGCTCTGTTTTCATGCAACCCATCTGACAGGGAAAAGTCAATGAGTCTACAAAAAACTTCTCCGTTATATGAGTAATTTTGGTGAATTTAGTTAGAAAATATGTTTCTGAAGTGAGAGTAAAGGTAAGGTTTGCTTAAAATAAAACAGGTTCCTTTTACCGTAAGAGGCGTCGTGTAATTGGTTGGACACAGGATGATCGAGTGCAACCGGAAAAGAACTGGACCAGAATACTACACATAAAGATTGACGCACATTCACATGTAGATATTACACACTTACTATTATCTAAGTGTCCTTTTGTGGTAAAATTTGAGAGAATTATTGTTCAATACGGTGTGTTTCAAACGTACTACGTATATCCTTCTTCTATTTAACTTTATATGAACTATGACTGTGAGCTTCTAAATGACAAAATGACAAACGAAAAATAAAGATTTTATAATCAGTATACGGATTGTTATTTGACTCTGTATCAAATGAAGATTTGTCCTCTCGCTAACCTGTATCTGGTACGGCGCTATTTCTTTCATTCCCTTAATTATTGGTTTTGTCGAGATGGTGACGGAAATCACTTGTAAAAACTTTCAAGGAACAAATGATATTTTCGTATTTATTGCAATGACTGTCTTTCGACAGGAGCTTCCTATCCTGTGATGTGCTTTTATATTAAAGCTCTGTCTAGACTAGGAATGGAATTACGACCCATGATATTGAAGCACACAATTACAAAGCACTGGTTTTGTAAACCTACAAAATATTCATTGATTGATTTGATTACTAATTAAGGGGGTACTCAGAAGTATTTTAATTAATTGTTGAATTAACGTTGCTTAAAAACAACCTCGCAACCTCAGCAACCACCGGATAGTTTGCATTACATACAGACAGCGGACAAGGTGTGACTCATCAATACAAAGATCAACGAACTGAGCCACCGCGAGGCACTCGTTGCGTAAGAAAAAAAATAAAATTATTAAAACCCTTTGTTATCTTCATGCATATACAGAAAATACCTAAAAGTCTGAGAAATTCATCTAATTCAAATTGGTATACATTCATTTCTCTGCTAAAAAATCAACATTGTCTCCGTTTTGGTAATTATTTGAAGCACATGGGTTATCTATTTTCATTCTGATTATATCACTGTATATTATGTTAACACTATAACTTTTAATCCAATCCATGTTTTTTCGCAGTCACACAATGTCATGTCTTCATACATCGGCCCCTCCAGAAAACAGATGTCCAAATGAGTATCCAGGCAACCTCGCGCGTGACCCCTTGCCCTGCCTCCTTCACCTCTTGGCGGATTTTAACGAAGGTGACATGTTCATCCGACTGTTGCCGAAACCAAACTCATCTGCTAGCAATTGGGCCATAACATATTATTAACAGCATTAAAAGTGAGAGCGTAATTAGGAATGTCACACGGCCCATTTAACATTCCACACAGCTGTGAAAAAGTTGTTTGAATCGTTTCACTTAACTCTTAGCCTACAATTAATCTCAACGATGGATTTACCAAGAAAAACAACAAACTGAAGTGCCGAAAGGTGATCCGTGTTAGTAAGTATAGTCAAGGATGAGGTCTTGGGCGTAAATCGGTCATCCCCATACATCTTCAAGACCAACACCTAGAATATGTTATGCACTGCATAAAATGTTCACATGCTGTCTTTTTCGCATATTTACGGATTTTACATCTACCAGATTAGCTGAAAAACCGGGAGGAAAACATAATAAAAAATTGCCTGCAGTAACAGTTGCCTAGTAATCCAGCCATTAACATTTTCTAATCAACCAGACTGTATTATCATGTTAGTTTTCCAGGTTATATCTTGTATATTTAGCTTAGTAACTCAGAAGCTATTACAAAAAACATTATTTGGGGGGGCTTTTTTTTAAATTGGCGTCATGCGCGAACACTTGATACAAACAAGTTTATGCTAGTGTCTTAATAATAAAAGTCATCTTTAAATGACTTGTGTAATTGTTACCCAGACTACCATTTTCAATTCGAGATATTTTTTTAAAAACATCGCTAGGTAACCTTTTTTATCCTTAACAACAGTTAAACTATTTTATTCCCATCATACATTTGTTGTCCTCTGTGAACTGTATTTATTTACTTATTTTCAAATATAAATAACGGATTTATTGCCTTGTGCATGTATTTAAGGTCAACTGATATATGTTTCCTTTAATTCCATCTTATCGTCACTCTTAGCTATAAATGCGGAGAAAGAAAATTCGCTTGACTCCCTGCAGTTTCGTAGTTTGGGTGATTTGAGAAAAAAAATTTCGTAAATATTTTAAACAGTAAAAAAACTTTATTATTCTTTGGAACCTATTCAACCAAGATTAGCTTTTAATATGGTCGAAATAAATTACCATTACCTGATATGAAACGTTAAATACAAATTTGAAGACATAAAGATAATGATTTAATATACATGCATATTATATTGTCTATTATAACACAATGACTGTATATGGTGTTAATATTCTTGTAGAGACTTACTAGATTTTGGATCAAACGATAAGGTAATGCATATCGCAGCTCCGTTTAAAGAAGTGCTATTTTTAAACGATCCAGTAATCATTTTAGGTATGGAGAAATTGTTATTAACCCAGGAACAAAGATTACGTGTCTTGTGATTAGAAGGTTAGACAAGATCATTTCTCTAAAATGGACAATTATTGTTTGAACAATTTAAACATTTGAACTCCAGTGTGCTTGTACGAAGCGAACGCAGCTTACATTAGACTGATATATGTCAGTTTCATTTCAATACGTACTATGGTAGGGTCACACTGGAAAACAATGAAGTCAAAATTGATTCCAAGGGAACTACATCTTAAAGTGGACACGAAATTCTGTTTGGCTGTCCATTTTACAACAAATCGAGATTATTTTGTAAACATGTCATTGTAAAATATTAGAAAAAAATGTTTTAATTGACACGTGTCGATAATTACTTAATTTAGATTTGTTACCTTATTTTAGTATTGGTATCAAGTTTGCTATCTGTAAGGCAGATGGGGAGATGAAATAGCTTTTTACAACAATTTGATATATTCATAATACTGACAGTTCACGGTTTAAAAAAATGTAATCCTGCGATACCCTTAATGGAATAAATAGTATATAGACGTTATACATCGAAAAGACATGCGAAGCGTTATTTATAGAAATTGGAGATAAGTCACGCCTTTATAATAACGCTGTTAAAGATGTTTATCTCGTCTATGAAAACTTTTCGTTCTCTGGGAAGACTCATTTCTTCAGGCATCCTTTTAAGGAAAATTAATCCCTTATAATCTAAGGTATAATTTCTGTAAACTTTATAGGTCGAAAAGACTTTAAAATGTCATTAAGAGAACAGATTGTAAAGACGCTATTAAAATAGTTAATCAAGTATTCTAAAAGATAGTAAATGACTGTACTGTAACCAGATTAGATGTCATTTAAACAATGCATTATACTGATTTGCAATATATTAATAACTTTCACCAACGGTTTCAATATTAATTTGGAGTACATATTTCGAACCAAAATGTTTTTTTCGGATATTTTTGCTTGATATTAAACAATTAATCAATGCGAACAACAAAAGAAAATTACTCACAAAAGCTAATATTTTGAACTTATTTAGACAAAATCATTTACCAGATTGTTGATAGACATGTGTATCAATTAATTTTGACATTATACAATATTTATTTAATTCATTGGTCTCAATCTGATAGTAATTAATTGGAAAACAGGAAGCAGTACGGGAAATGTTTCGAGGAAAGGAAATATTGATTGTTTTGAATAACAAAAATGTGACAAAGATGGATTTTCTAGTTATAGGTATATTGATAAGCGACGTTTCGGTCTAGATGCTAAAAATAATAAAATAGTCACTAATTACAATGATGTGCTGCATTTTGAAAGAGCACGTGTTGGTTTTGGACGCATGGGCTTTGATGACACTTATAACATCACCGATTCATGCATTAATTATTGTATCGGAGACAAATCAACTTCAGATCTGATGTGTCCGTCTTTATTGTATGATACATTGTATTCGTTTGATGGTAGACCGTAGGTTAAATCACACGTTGAGATTAGCCAAGTTTAGTTTAAATGCTAAGTTATATTGTAGGTGACTAAGGTACGCTTTCTTTAAACAATACTCCACTGGAGACTTATTGGTTAGCCCTCCCATCATAGATGTGTTGATTCGCCAAGTAACTTTCCAGTAAAAATAACGGAAGTATGCAACCAGTAACGCCCTTCTACAAGCAAACTATTGTTGAGTCTGGGGGCTAGGGTTATGTTACTTATGTTTAGATGTCGCTAGTGAGTTGATATGTTCAAGGATCAGTATAACTTATGTAAAGACAACAGACTTAGATCCGGCTCATTGTGTTATGTGTGTTTTTCTGGTCGCCCAACCTTCGGAACTCCGGGCATATAATATTTGTTGCTGGCATCATGCAGAACGGTTTATCAGTTTACTTGACACAAACAAAATATTAGAACTTCATTTACCTAAGATTTAATTCTGATGATTTAAATCATAATAAAGAGACAATGATAGGGCAAACGGACAATCTCGTGAATCTTTTTTGTGGTCTAAGAATTTACACATTTAACATTTGTTATCTTAATATTTTGAATAAAGTCCCAATAAAAAGGCAATTGGTATCAATAGGTGAGGTTTTGACAGATTGGTCATATCGGCTTCCATACAAACCGAGTACAGGTATCTGAAGTGTAAGTGTACAGCTGATAGCGGTCTAGTCGCGGATACAGACTCCTTATCCTTCATTCTTATAGCTTACGATGTGCATGCGTTTTCTGTATAACACGTCACAGGTTTGTAGAAATGATTAAGACGATACGACTATATGTAAACACAAAGTTCTTTCACAGCTAAATTGTTTTGAAATGTGGTTTTCAAATAACATTCAATATAGGTGGCGTTAATCAGTTGGAAAATGGCACGGTTCAAAAAAAATATTTGCGTAATCATTTGAAGAAATATTTACATATATGACGTATAAATACCTCGCTGTCGGTCGTTTCGACCTAAGGTTTTGCTCGATAGTACTAATTTAATTCTTTATTTTTGAATATACTATTACCTGTTCTATGTCTTTTTTTATAGGAATGAACTTGAAGTCCTTTATGATACGTTTATTTACATGAGGTGCAAGTATTGCCTACGGCGGTAAATATGACGTAAAGGGCATAACATGGTCATTCATTACACAAAAGCCGTTAAACGGATGAAGAGTTACCGGAGATAGGCGACTCTCTTTTCATGTCAGTCTGCGACTCTTTTTTCATGTCAATCCGATCTCTGTGATTTTTCAATTCGCTTCATTGAAAACAAACGACTGAAACATTTGACGTGTTATTTGTAAAATACACCATCCTGTATAAATTTTATCATAAATTGTACAGTCTACAGCTGTAGGTATCTGATCCAGGAGAAACAGGTGAATTGTGCCTCTGGTCTCATTTCTGACGAAGCTTCCTAATCCTATTTTAAGTTCAGCAGACGTTTTCCTTTAGACCAATTTAATAAGACTTTAAAAGGGACGTATCAATAAAAACAAACTTGTTTAAAGTTATGCGAAATAACTACATTTTCTGAAATGGTATTCGGCAGTAACGAGCAGAATATTAAAACAAGGAGCATAGGATAAGCTCAATGAAGATTTCTGCTGAGAAATAAAAAAAATTAGCACAAAGGTAATATTTGCGGTTATTATTTAGCGATGTTTAGGGGTGATAAACAGTGTTGCTGAAAAATTATCTTTGTCGGAGGCCATAGATACATTTTTGTAGCGAATCTAACTGTTGGACTACACTACTGTTTCTTAACCAAATTAACCTTATCGTTACAAGTTTAACATTGATACAAATAGCTGTTGTTGTTTTTTTGTTTTTTTTGCAAATAGGTACAAACAATTCAACTGTGGGCACTATCAGTGAACTATTCCGTATTATATATTTGTAATCACTGATGATACCTTATCTGTAGGACATTTGCTGAAGAGCTAAAACATTCCACCGTACATGTCTTATCGCATTTTTGGCGAGAGACGACTAATGTCTGTAAACACGGTGATTCAATTGAATGAAATGGTTTAATCACACAGCCTGTAAAGAAAATACCCAGTGGCATTTAGCATTAGTGTATAGCGTAAATGTTTTGATTGTATTCACGTGGCTCAATCTAAATGGCTACATAGAGATAACGACTCGCGTTATTGAACTGCGTAACATTTATTGCTTTACCGGAGCAATTTGCGTGTGAACAAAAGCCGGTTGGGGCCAACTCGATTTTTAGTACAAATCTATTGCTACATGTACCTTATTTGGTCGCGTTTCGGAATTTACAGCTCGAGAAAGTGAGATGGCCGTATCCGGCTATCGTATGCACGATAATAATTTAAACAATGGTATTGTTTGTCTTAATTTACTGAAAAGTTTACTGGAAAGTGTAAACAAAACTCCATACATGAGTCACGATAGAGCCAATTGCTCGGAGACACAATGCTTTAAACGTCTCATATAGTTTTGTTATCGATTTCTCCTGTTACATCGACATTCTTCATCCACAGAACTCTCCACTCAAAGGTTTAAATCAGGAACACAAGGTAATACAATATTTAATTGCCCTGGTTTTAAACACTATCGCTGGTTGTTGAAATTATATCCCAATGTATTATACTTTTATCGATTGGTCGGGAATATAAGCGCCTATCTGTATGGCTTCAGATGTGGATCTATTGCCGAATCCAGTTCAAGACTGCTAATAAGTGTTGTTTTATAACGTTGTGGATGAAACAAAGTGCATGGTGTTGTAGAATTCCTGTCCTTTGATTTTGGAACATAAAAATGTTAAATATATTGCGAAAAGAAATATTATACCATTCGTATCTTTGCAACGCTGTAAGGCGACAAATATGATGCCGAAAAGTTTCTTACACGAAAGTAATATAACTGTCCATAGTATTTTATAGCCCTAAACGGACACGACGATAAACAAGCGCTTGTTTTTATCAAGTCAATGGAAAAATAATCATGTCACTTTCTTAAATATTCCAAATATTGTTTTTCTTTACATTTTAATTTTTTAAATAGATAAATTTGTTAAAGTTGCCCATTGTTTGTTTATCATATAGAAATGTCCATATACCAGATAATGGCGTGTTAAAACACGATGGCCAAAATGTGTATTAGTCAAACACATGCCTATCTTTTCCTTTTTTAAACAAAGAAGAAATGTAAATTATTCCACATGTTTATCTAGGAGGCTTACCGTGTTTCAGAAAGCAAACTAACAGAGTCTAAAATAATAATAAAAAAAGAAGGGCGTTCGTCATGTGTTTCATATGTTACTGATTGTTATATAAACGCTGATCTTTCAACAACCACGTGACCCATCTTGTAACAATCAATTTGAATTTCCTGTAGGTCTGTGATTCTTCTGTTTGCTTAGAACACCGATTGTACTGAATTTAATTGATAACCAGAACATGCATGTGGTATACATTTATTTGCACAAATCGTTGCGTGCTCTCTGACAACTAAACTACCACGCCCACACCTCAACAGTAGTAACACGGTAAACACCACACATTTCTTGAGATAATATGCTATATAGATAATACTTTTACTTTTGAGTTTTATTTTATTGCTTCGAATATACTTTTTTTGTTTTTAGGCTTTATTTTCCTGGGAGCTGTGGGCATGGCTCATATTGCTTCCAATGATAACATTTCAATGAATACACATTTTATGGTGTAAATTGAACATTGAACGAAACAAATTACGTGCAATAATAAGAGAGGAATGGGGAATCTTTACCTGATCAAAACATTTTCATACATGATCAACGATAAAAAATATAGTGATGTGATTGTGGGTTTTTGCTTAGCTATCTAATAAATAATTGATATATATATATATATTTATATAAATATAGAGAAATAAAATTGTGCTTGCATCCACCGGGATTCGAACTTGGGTCTCTGGCTAGCAGGGCCAGCGCTCTAACCGACTGAGCTACAGTGTATATATATATGTCAAGAGTAATCACACTTGCACAGGGATATCGACTAATTAAAGTCGATAAATTATCTCATGTTCTAGATCAATTCTCAGAGACAAGTTTCTAG